>SCLH01002139.1:25391-46676 GCA_004367855.1 Oikopleura vanhoeffeni
ATTTTTCAAAAAAATTTCCAACTTTTTTTTGTCAATTTCTTTTAAAATGAAAACTCCTCAATTATAATCAGGGTTGCAAAAGGGATCATCCCCGACCGGATTTTTCATCCCCATCTCATGATGATCCCTTTCCCGTTCTATCTCCTAAAAACGGAATCCATCCCCAGAGGATACGGATCATTTTATCCCAAAATTTGAAAAAATATTATTTTTAAGATGAGATATTGGAAAAGTTAATGGGGGGTTCAGGTCTTAAACGGCAATTTTTTAGGGGGTGACCGTTCTAGAATGCAATTATTGAAGGGAAGCACACAAAATTTTAGAAAATGTAAGCTTTTTTCATTCATAAATTTTATTCATTCTCGATTTGAAAATGTTTGTTCTATTCTGATTACGAATTTCGATCATCAAAATATCGAATTTAAAACTCAAATTGAGCCGTTTTTGGACTTATGCAAATTTATAATCAAAAAAATTAATTTTAAATGATTCAATTTTTCGTTTATAAATTATAATGTTAATTATTAACAAAATCAATCATAATGGTTGAATTTTATTTTTTGTCGGTGTTTCACGCATCACTTATTATTACGCTATAAATTAACTATAAATTGAGTGATGCGTGAAACACCGACAAAAAAGTGTACACAGTAAAAATATTTTGTCTACACTAAATATAAACCTATCTTGAAAGTGTTAGTTATACAGTATAACTTATACTCGTGCCCAGTGTACACGGTACAAATCTTTTGTCTACACAAAATACAACCCTATCTTGAAAAGGTAAGTTACAATCGTGCCCAGTGTACACGGTACAAATATTTTGTCTACACTTAATATAACCCTATCTTGAAAGGGTTAGTTATACTCGTGCTCAGTGTACATAATATTGAAATTTCATTACTGTGGTTTGCGTCTATAAGGACAGCTGAGATTTTGCCATATTGTCCTTAGCTTTTGGTGCCATATTGTCCTTATTTTTTAAAATTGCTCTAAAAATTTCAAAAATAACGGTGAAGAGCTGAAAACATAAGCCAAAGTTCCGGGGGTCAATTCTTAACAATAATAAAATATTTTTGAGAAAAAATATTGAAGACCNTAGCAGAGTATATTTGCCTAAAAACTAGTTAAGTATTATTATTTCTCTACATTCTAAAACCGACTCGTTCACCAGCGCAAAAGTTAAATGAATTACTCATGAAAATAAATATTTCTTCGCATGTGCTAAAATTTCGTTTTTGATAGGAAACTTTTAATTTTCAAATTTTGACGTAGAAATCATATGAAATTAATTAATATAAATTTTCGAAGCCTAATTAATAAAAAGAAAAAAAAATAATGTAATCTTAGACACCTAAAGTACCAAACGCGCCATTTTTAGAGTGTTTATTTTAAAGAGATTATAAGTAACAACTAATGCGATCTGAAAAAAACAGATAATACAAGGTGAGCTCAAAAGTGCAATTACGTTTGGAAATAACTTTTATTCGAAAATTATGAGGTGTGCAAAAGTTCCCATGAAGACAAAAAAAAAAATTGACAAAGTGCAAACAAAATGCACCGACCCCCTTAATCTAAAACGTCATGAAACTTGATATCAAGGTCTTCTTTGTTTTGGACCGACTATTAAAAATGTGATAAATGAAACGTAAGTGAAAGAAAAATTATATGTAATTCTGTGCTCTGCAGGAGTTAATTCATGAACTGTTGATCATGAAATGGCTCCCTCAACAGCCTACTTTCAATCCCAAGACATGTGGTTAATTCCCGGAGGATATTGATGTCAAAATGTTTAAATTAAGACGAATTTCTGGTTCAAAATAAAGAAATAATAATTTCCTCTCTTACCCTCATGTGAAGAAATCGCATTTGAATTCATAATCCCACAGATCAATACAATACCACCGAAACGTTGACACATATCAGATAATACTAGATCGACTCATTAACATGGAGATAAGAAGTACAACCTAAAGAACAATTGTAAAAAAAAACCTATTTATACATTTTTAACCTGTCAAAATGTTTTCTTTAATAGAGTCATAAACGCCCCAGTTGTTCTATAGAGGCACTACTTTCGATAAATGGGCAAAATCGCGGATTTCAGTCGTTTTCTGTCTCTTTGACACACACGACATTAGTTCACAGTTTACCCCAACCCCCCCCCCACCCCCCCCACACAACCCCCACACCCACCTTCTCGTACCTGCATCCCATCCCCACCGCCGCCCTCATGTAGATTGGACATTCTAGAGGATATCTAATGTATTTTATCAAGATAATCAACTCAAGCCGTCGGATAATGTCATGCTACAAGCTAAATAGCTCTCCCAGTGACTGAATTGAAAATGTACAGCTTTTTTTCAAGCCTGGCAGAACCTGCATTTATTGTTTCTTTAATTTATCCAAATAAAAGACGGAAACCGCTTTGTATACTCTGGCTAAAAACGGCCATAACTCGGCCAAAAAAAAGGTATCGAAGCGCCTAAAGGGCGCGAGCGATACCACCATGAATCTGTCAAAATGGCAAATTTTGGACCGCTTTGAAATTTTCATTTTAATGAATTCAGTCCTTTCCGGTATATTGCGGCCATTTTTTTGACAACAATTGAGGAAAATAAATTAAACTTTTTTTCTGGACAAAACACTTTTTACTCGTGAAAAAGATACCAAAAAAACGATTTTTTTACGATAATAAATTTAGAAGTGATATTTTTTTCTCGGAACTTTTTAGGAAAACATGAAAAATATTACCACGAGATATCAAATTAGTCACTAAAAAAAGTAAGAGCCATAAAAACATTTAGGGGAAATTTTTTGGTTCTCAGAAAGCTTAAATTAGGCCAAAATATTATCAGTTTCGGGGTTTCTTCGTCTAAATACAAATAAAAATAATGCTTAATTTAACTTTTAAATTAGCATCTTTCGGGTCTTGGTGTATTCGACAGTCCAAAATTGAAAATCCAGTCCAAATCTTTCTCTTTTTTCTACTGGTCGCTCTCCCATCAAAACAGAATCCTTAAAAGACAAAATTACTTGCTATATTCAAAAAAATACAAGTTTAACATAATACGTACTACTTCTACAATCAATTTCGCGCAAAACAGTATAGCGAAGATTATCCCTAATTTCAAGGCGGGGGATTCCCGCCAGACGTGCATACATGGGGGCGCTATATCAGGGCCGCAATAGGGGGAAATTTTACTGGAAATTCGCGGGAATATTTGTTAATCAGTTATTTTAATGATTTTACTTTTTGCAAATCAATGTTAAAAAAAGCAAGTAATGAATTGTCTGCATTCGGTGACACTCGACCTGAAGTATCGAACCTATATGCGACACAGTGTCTAAAATTATTCTGATAACTAATGTGTACTAATTGCATACTTTCCTAAACTGTTAATTCTATAATTCTGAAGAATGCTTGAATAGCCAAAACGTTAATTATTACATTTATATTATGTGTAATAATTGTAAAATAACTAATTCTACCCTGTTTAAGTTGTATTTATTTCAGAGGAATAGCACTTTACTCTAAAAACTAATATCACGAAAATATTAATTTTAAAGATAATCTAAAGGATAATCATCAAGTTTATATCGTGATTTTTTTGGCAAACTATGATAGAAACCAAACTGTTTTGCATTTGGATCTGACAAGCGTCTGGTTTAATTCGGTATACAATCGCTAAGCGCTTAATCCGCTTCATGTTTTCTTTAAAAAAAATTTGCTGATTTTTAAGAAATTTCTACGATATACTACAGTTTTTCATCTCTTCTTTATTCAAGTCTTAAAAAACAATTCAGAGCAAACGTTGGTGAAAATACTTATATTGAATTCTAGGAATTTTTCGGAAAATCTCTTTTAAAAATCTACAAAATAATTTGAAAATAAATATAAAAGTATTGTTTTTTTTCCAAAATTGTTAAATCTCACACAATACAATTTAAAATCTGCAGCTTCGAATTCGGATAATAATTTTAAATATTCAGCGAATGGTTATCACTTTTAACAACCGTTGTCAATCTTTTATCATAGAAATTAAACATTTGCGTTTTTTTTCACGGCTTCGCAAAAAATAACAATCTCAAATCATACAATCTATATCAATAGTAATTATTTTGTGCACCTATAATTCAATCAATTGAATAATATTTTAACAAAGTAACTGCTCCCCGGCGGGCTGCCGGGGGCTGTTAAGACCTTTTTATGTGTACACTTGGTGGTATGGCAAAACTTCTCGGACAAGCACTTATGGATCTGTAAAAATATGGTCCGTTTTGTTCCTGCGCGAACACACAACCCTAATTCTTAACCCTAACTAGCCTTTCCAAGAAACGCTTTGCGTCGTTTATACCGGTACACTGGACACGAGTTTCCTAACCCTATTCTAACCTTTTCAAGAATGGATTGTATCTTGTATTCATAAAACATGTGTACACACTTGGGCACCTGGCCAAAAACTTTGTCAACAAAAAAACTAGGTTGGTGCAAGAAGGAATAGGGTTCCTTAACGGAACCAATATTCCACCCCAACCCTATTTTTTCCTGAAAAACAGCTTGCATTTTTTGTACTGTGACACTGAGGGGGAATGGACGACCTTTATTGAAATGGCATTTGAAAAATATCCAAAATATAATAAAAAATGCAATGTTTTCCATTTTGTTAAAAAATATGGCTGATTTCGAAAACAATGCATAAGTCCAATTTTTTCAGAAGGCGACCAGCTTTTAACCTGTTTCACTACAGACGAACGTATTATAGATCTCAAAAACGGTTTTTTGTCAATTCATCTGGAAATACAACTTAAGCTCTAATCTTTTTCTTAAAAATGTTCGAGATTTCCCAAGAGCCAAAAAAAAATAAAATTTATTTTTGGCTAAAGCTCTTTTCAGTCAAATGCAAAAAATATGTTTTGTGATATCCTTATACTGTTTATTCTGTGTGGCAAGTCAATCTTTCGCGTCTAAACAACGCCTAAGTGACATACCTCTTTAATTTGCATTTAAAATATTATTTAACTAACCTTTAAAAAATCGCATGAACCAGGTTTAACCCGAATCGCAATTAACCAGGAACAACGAGTAGGCAGTATCTGAAAATTCTCAGTTTCGACATTTTTCTGAGTCGAAAATCGACCGGTGACGCCCTACTTATCGACAGGTCTTTTCTCGGATAAGCCAATTTCACCAGCGACGGGAACAAAAATCTCTCATAATCACGCAGGCTCAAAATTCGACGAAATCAGCAGGCGGCCATTGGAATTCTTTCTTTGCCTAAACGATCTATTGGCATTTAAAATAAAAAATTTACGCGACTGAACACCCCCTAAAACTGCTCATTTTTGGCAGTGCATACTACCTGATTTAGCTTATGAGACCCAAGTCTTTTTCCTGAGATATTATAGCAGCTGCTGCTATCGGTGGCGAGTTATGGGGCATCCGCCTTATTCCGTATACCAGACACTACGGCGGCGGTATCTTTATCATGAAAACAAAAACGATTTTTAAATGCATAAAACCCATAAAATGTAAATCAAACCAATAATTCGCGTTTTTAGCAATTGTTAAAATAACAACAAATGTCCATGCTAAAGATACTTCACGAGAAAATAGACTTCCTGATAATAAGCATCTTTTAAATAATACTAATAGTGATTCTATTACAAGGCATGTAGAATAAAATTACTGTCATCAAACGATAAGTAGAAATGTGAAAAACGAGATTGCGTCCCTCACTTACAGAATAAAGGGTCTGTTTTTTAAAGATGACTCAAATGGTGCGCGAGATGTCTGACACTGGTTAAACGATATTTCCGACATTTTGGTCAATACTCGTTTGTCTTCAGTCGATTTCCAGTTTTTACCGGTATTTACCAAAAAATTATGGATTATGGAGCATCTCAAAGAAAACAGACAAAGCCTTTGACTAAGATTTGATACTGTTAATCTTTGTCTAAAAGGGACACAATGAACAAAATCCGGTTCTGTCCGCTACATCTTATGCCATTTATTGCTTAATAGCAAAAATCCGTTTTGTCAACACTTGTTTCGGGTTTTTCGAAAAAAATGCCGCTAGGTTTTGCCGGTTTTGTCCGATTAGGGACAAAAATCACGTACGTTACAGTAGAAAATAAATAGAATTTTCAATTTTTTTCAAACAATACACATTTTAAACTTGTTCTAAAATCTATGACCTGAAATTGTATAAAAAACACAAATATTCTGACAGCCTTTATAAATATCAATTAGAGTATGTACTTTCGGAAAATTTCTAAATTAAGAATTTTTCTACACAATAACGACGATGAGTTTAAGGACAGAAGTGACGGTGAACAAAATTTAAAATGCTTGTATGGCAGTGCTCACTTGAAACAAGCAGGAATTTTAAAAATATAAAAATTCCACGTTTTTAAAAATGCTTTTTTTTATGATCGACAGCTAAAATGATGAAGTTAAATGTGAATCAAGATTTTTGGAACTTTTTGGAAAGCACGGCTCCACTTTCACCAGGAGCGTCGATTGAGACACATCTATAAAATTAGTTTTTCTGTTAAAACACTTTTAATTTATAATTTTAAATTAATTATTTTTAGGTTAATTCTGTGCCAAACTATTGGTGAATACTCAACAGTTGAAACACGGTCGATCTATTCTTTCTTTTCTGTTCGAAATCTGCGGAAAATTGATAAAAAAATACAAGATTTTAATTATCTGAAAAAAAGTGAATTTTTAGAGCGTTTTAAGTCAAACATGTCAAATCAGAGGTAAACCCTTCTAAATCGAATAGCGTTGACAACAAAAGCACAAAAAATTATGTCACAACATTTCTGATAATGAGCTAAACCATCTATATATTGTTGATATGTCGAATATAAATACCTACGCGTTGTTTGAATCTTCCAGTATTTTGGTCATTTTCTTCAAAAATATGAATAGTCAATATATGACCATAAGGGTAAGTGCGTAGGTTTAATTGTACTTTTTCACACATATGAATGACAAAAAACAAGAAATCAACACCTCTCGCAATCTTCATATTTGGTAAGTAAATCACATAGAGAAAAAAGATCAAACAACGCGTAGGTTCTATCGTTGATGAAGAAAAAATTCAAATTTTAATACAAATTTAATTCTGCAATCCTTTTTTATGACGCAACCGAATTTAGATCGTAACTGAGTGAACCAAAAAAAATCCTTTTGTTTTTTTCGCAATCCTTTAACCGAGAAAGTCGTGACATGCCAGAAATGTTTTCTAAGTTAGCCCCATAATGGTTATTGATTCACCGACAGGCAATGATTAGCACTTCCACCATGATTCCTCGGCTAGTTAAATTCTCCATTAATAAGTATGGTGTTACTCCAAACACTGCGATTTGGCATTTGTTTTATAATAATTAAATACTGAAAAATCGCTATATTGATCACGTGACGACCAAAATTTATTTCTCATATTTTTTCCATTTTTTCTATATATATTATTAACCCCAAAAGTTCACACAACGAAGAACCACCTATATTTTCATAGGTTGATAGTAAGGTTTGTATTTCCTATATAATTTTTATGACACGTGCGCCACGGAGTTAAAATGTCTTTCTTTGCATAGCTTACCTAGTACGAAGCGAATTGTTGATAAAGTTATTTTTGATTTAATTTTTGTTTGTTGAAAATAAGCTTTACTATAGAATAGAGCATGTTTTTTCTTGATTATTTCCATTGGCCATGTGCTAAAAACTGCTTCTCGTCTTTTTGAAGAAAATAAGATACTCAAACATTTCCTCATTTTCTCGTAATTCGAAAGTTTTCACGAACAATCTTTATTTTACTTTCTTCCTGGGCTCTAAAAAAACATAATTACATCTACTGGGGATTTTTGTTATAAGGAACAGGTGAATATCTGGCCATATTTTTTAAAAAAAGGAAGACTTTTTTCCTCTTCAACGTCCAAAATTTTCCTAATTATATACGATTCTGTGGAAAACGAAAATTAAAAGACCTTTTTTTTGCTCTTCAGCAAAAAATATCTTTAACGAAAAATAGCAGTGTTTTTATAATAGAAAATTTTTGAAATTATACCCTTTGATATTTCTCCCAAATTTGTCTTAAAGAGGGACCGGACCAAAATAAAAAGCGTAGGTTTCAAGCAATATTTCCCCCAATTCTCTTATAGAGGGTGTCCTTCCTAAGACAGAAATCACAGATCCGATAAAATATCGCAGATGCTCTCCGATCTTTTTTAATTTTATGGGTTAGTGTGCTGGAAATGTTGTTTAAAGCCAAATACGATTGGTTTGGCTATGACGACATCCGACGAACGCGTTTTGGCGCCAGAGAGGCCTGAACATCGGACTGAACATCTACGGCATTGAAAACACATCAATTTATTTGATTCTTATCAAGATTAAATATGCCTAATATCTTTCGAAGAATTGCGGAATTAACTTTTGAGATATATTTTTTAATTAACAGTAGATGACCTTCTATGTAACTATTAAAACTTTACTGCAACCCATATCATAGACTGATCTTGGCCCAAAACATCTGATTGAATATCCAAAAAAGTAAATTTCCAAAACTCCAATTTTGAACTTAAATTCCCAGGATCAAACACAAATCGTCCGCCGCAATTTTTCAAGCCCAAATTTATTTTTAAAATACCAGTATTTCAACTTTTCAGCCTGTCGAAGTTCTGCTTTATCACACATTTTTATTAATGAAACCAAATTAATTTTAAATATTTAAAATAATTTTGGTAATTCAATATAAATTTGATATCGAAAAACATCCAATTCTAAATCAACAAATTAACATTTCAAACGACATATTTAATCGCAAATGGCGATTTAAAATTTAATTTATCAGCGCCTTTAACAGAAAACCATCGATTAACTTCCATGTTTGTACTGGGTTTTAATTCTTCGTGTCGGCGAACCCTAGCCATAACCTAAATCGATTTTTTGAGCAAATCAGCCTTTACTCAAAAAATGTGTACAGTAAAGTGCCAACCGCAAACTTCAAGAAAAATGGTCGAGGCACTTGAAAGTCATTGGGGCAACTTTGAAAACAATGCGTCTGACAGGGTCGTCTACTATAAGACACTTTAGCTGTACAAATATCCCTTATTTATAAAGTAATGTACAGTGATATACTCTCCAGCGTAGGTTACTTTCATGTATTAGTGCATAAAAATACGCCATAGTACGATACGTATGTCATATTGTATCATATCAAAGCATTCTTTTATGGGAAGGTCTACTACGAATGGTCCGTCCTTGTACGAAGACACCCGCGGAAACTAATTATGACCAAGGTGTCGTCCTTAGGCTCCTCCTTATAGAAGGCACGTGCTTGAAGTACTTTTCGCTGGGGACAGTAACTTTCTACAGTATTGATAGGAACGCGTCTGGAATCAACAGACTTCACTTATATATTGAAATTACATTAACCTGAAGACTGTTTTTTTGATCACTTTTTACTATTTTTCAATATCGTCCTTCATAATACTTTCACCCATCACATTATTAAATGCAGACATCCTTGTTATAATATATTCAATAAGCGATAAATTGAAAGCGGATTTGATAAGCTCCATTCTTGATCCTCAAAGAAAAATTTGTTCAAGAACATCCAATTCCTTATTGGCAGAGAAAGCATCTGCGTTAATATATTGCGCCGAGTGGATAAAGTGGCTTTCTCAAGATCGCCCACGTAATGCAGATTTAATAAACCGCCCGACCAGAATAGAAATACGAATTCACTCAATTCGGGCTCGATATGCTAATTTGCAAAATTAGTTATGACATAAATAGCCGGTGATCGATATTTTGCCAATGAATTCTTTTTAAGGGGGGTCAAGTGCCACGCTTCCTCAGCCTGGATTTTTCTATGCCCGTAACCCAGATGTGTTGTTATCTTGTTAAACCTAATTTCGCAAAACAAATTCTTATCTCAAATCTTTTTTTAAATAATCTTAATTAACGAAAACCGATGCCACCGCGTTATAAATGCAAAAAAAATACTGGTGTTAATGAATCAAATAAAAAAATTGGATACCCGGATGCAAAAAACCTTTTTTTATCCTCAGAGAAGATTCAAAATTTGAAAAATGGAAAATTTTTATTTCAACCATTATGAAATTTTATATTCATAAAATTTAGAAAAAATTGTGAAAATTAAAATCCAAAATTTCCCATGTTTAGTCGTTTGATACCTATAAAGATCACTTCTGATAGATTTCAAAATTTCACATTTTTTATTTTTTTACATTGTAATTGTAAATCATTAAGATTGGCTATTCAGGATTCTGCAATGGCCATTAAATTTCCTTTGATATTCATTTAATATGATCCCATGAAGGTCATTTTTGTATTTAACTCGTTGATGGCAATTCAAAAAAATGACTCAAAAAATGTGGACAGAATTTGAATCAAAAACTTCCTTGGACGAAATGTAATTATGGCTTGTCAAAAAAACAAAAGCGGTGATACCATATATCCAAACTCTTGACTATCATGTATTTCTTGGAATTTATTCAAAAATCGTTCAGCCAACTTCGAGTGAAACTCCGGGGCGATAACAACTTAAATAATTCCGCTGAAGAAAAACATCCTTTGAAATTTGAAACTGAAAACGATCTGGCGGATCGAAATTTCTAGAAAAATTGTGTTTAATATTAATTTGAAAAATACTAACTGTCGTATTTGGCTTCTAAGCGCGACGTTCGTCAAAATTTTGCAAAACGGTCATCTTAGAACCGCACAACAGAAAACCGTCCTTAGAAATCGGTGAGTCAAAAAAAGAAGATAAATATATGAAAAAAACAATAAAAAACGTCCACTTGACGTCACGAATAATTGGTGAATTTGGAAAAAATGCCGCGTAGGTTTCGCCAAAAACGCAAAAGACACTTAACGAACGTCCGCTACGACCGCAGTCCGCTTAGGTGTTTTTTTCTTTTAAGGAGTACACCCTTCTCATGACCGATTACGGGAAACGTACTATGCCAAATCGAGAAACGGTTTTTTTTTTTTTTGCATACAACTGGCCAACTAAAAAAGCTCAATGGAGAAATTCTTTTCAATTTTTATCGGGACAACCCGGCTTCACGGTAACCGGAGATTCTATTGATAGGCATTTTTCGTATAAATTTTGGAAAAAATCGAAATCCTCGTTTTTCTCTTCCGGGAATTAACCATCAAAAATTTATAGTTCAACGCAGTTAATGTGTAGATAATCGATTATAAGCGAACGAAAAAGCATAGAAATCTCAACCCTTTCCGGCTGATTTAAAGAAAAAAAAAAATCTGGGCCCACGCGACGATCGAACCTACCAAACATTATCTTTCCGGTTTAATCCTAAGGTAGTTTTTTTTAAAGGATGTCACACCCTTCTCATGACTGATACGGGAAAACCGTATGAATACGGAGAAACGGTTTTTTGCATTCAACTGCAACTAAAAAGCCATGTAGAATTTGATGAGTTGATTTGACATCGTCCGGCTATAAACCGAAGTGAATTTTTTAAGTTCGAAATTGTCGTGGCCCGATTTTTTTTTTAAATCACCGGAAAGTTGGAATTTCTAATGCTTTTCGGTTCATATATCACGATTAATCTACACATTACGTTGCTTGAACTATACATTTTTGTATGAATTCCGAAGAAGAACGACGCAGTCCGATTTTTTTTTCTCACAAGTATTTTATACGAAATGCCTTAAATAGTATCTCCGTTACTGGTCGAACCGGTGTCCGTAAAAAAGAAAAATTTTCTCCATTGATGCTTTTTTAGTTGGCACGTTGAATGACAGAAAAAACATTTCGATCCTTCTATGGTTCCTCTCCCGTATCGTCATGAGAAGGGTGGCCTCCTTAAAAAAACTACTTTAGGTAAAACTTTTCTTTTTAGAACCAGCTGAGGTTTGACACTCTCACGTTGAGGAACGGAAAAGATATTCACAAACGGATTTTTGCATCCAACAGACATAAAAACTTCAAAACCAATGCTTTTGATTATTCGCGACGGATGTCCGGTTATATCCTGAAATTACCAGGTAAAATTTAAAAAGTCGATTCTGAGAACACCACACATTCTCGAAACTAATTTTCTTGGAATTTATTAACCAACTTTTCGTCAGAATATTTTTTTGGCAATATTCTTTTTGTCATCTGACACCATAAAATAGGACCAATTACGTTATGTATGAGGAAATTTCAGCAGATGATAACTTCTCCTTGGTGTAATGGTTAACGTTTTGGAGCCGACGGTGATTTGTTAGAGTTCGAATATTGTCTAATGCATACTTTTTTTAATTTTTTCTTGAAGAATAGAGTTAGCGCAGTCCGACCCCCTTGAAGGTGTAATATGACAAAAATGTTATTGCCAAACATTTTCTCTTGAAAAACTATCCGGGTAAGTATATTTTCAGCTTCACAGGTCCCCTCATTTGAGAGATACAAAAAGCTGAAATTTGACCCTTTGGCGGCTTCATATGACAAAAAGATTCTGACCAAAAAATTTCCGACAACAAGTTGTGCCAGATGTCAAAAAATTGGCTTCGAAGAATGTGCGATGTTCTCAGAATTGACTTTTTAAACTTTTACTGCTCAATTTTCGGTATAACCGGACATCCGTCGGAAAATCAAAAAATTTTGGTCTTGGAGTTTTTTATTGTCTGTTGGATGCAAAAGACAGTTTGTGAATATCTTGCTCCATTCTCAAATGAGAGTGTCAAAACCTTAGCTGGGTGTTCTAAAAAAAAGTTACCTTAGACAACTACGATAGTATATAATAACTACTAACTCCTACGAATGTACTTACGTTAACATTTGTTCAATTTCTGTGATCATTTTTCTCATATAAGTTTGAGTAAATTGTGTTGTTATTGATTGTCCTTGAATTGAGATAGTAAAAGATAATTTTGTATCAAATCCATCAGCTAGAAACATTTGATATAAATCCCATGTTTCTTCAGTAATCGATTGCTAGAAAATTATTGTAAAAAATTTTTTGTTAATTTTTAAGGGGTTTGTATACAATGTACAACCTGAGTTTTCTCGTTTACTGCGTTTTTTTTATTCTGCAAAAATACTCGATGGTGATTGGTCAATATACGAAATACCTGTATCTGATTGGTTCATTTTTGCAGAATAAAAAATCGCAGTAAACCAGAAAACTCAGGCTGTAGGCTGAAAATGTTTTTTAAAGTATCATAATTTTCAAATTCCTACATAAAAATATTATAAAAATTTCAAGAATGACAGTTCGTTAGCTCTTGAATATTATTATATTATATCTAGTCATGTTGAACGAACAAATTTTTTTCACTTTATTTCAAAAAAGTTTGATTATACCAAGTTCCTAAAGTATAAAAAACTAGGTATTTTAACCAAGAATTGCCTAAAAATATATTTATTTTATTGTATTCAAGAATCTATTTTTAAAGTACTTGTAACTGAAGTAATTGAACTTTCTCGAGACGATTTTAAAAAGTATTATATGTTCTGGCGTTAGAGAGCATAAAACTTTATCATTCGAAACGCTCAGAACAATTTCAAAAAAAAATCTTGATTTTTTCACTTGTTTAGCTCAAGAATTCACGCTGAGATCAAAAAACGAAAGATAACCTCTTTATTATTTTTACATCGCCATATTATATCGATCATGATGCCCGAGTGATTTGAATATCTTATTCTCTATTATTTTAAAAGGTAAATGAGAGATTTAAGTTACTCGGGCATCATGATGGATATATCCAGTCTCGTAAGTTTCGTTACGCCTTAAACTTCTAAAAAACTAACCTTTATAAATAAATTTCTGAAAACTTTGTCCATAATGACGTTTCTCTCATCCAAATTGTCCCAAAGATCTTTCTCAAAAATATTAATAAACGGCTTCAATTCCGCATGAAGTTTTTTCATTTTGATCAAAATTTCTATAACATTACTATCAAACTCATGTGCCGTCTCTTTCAATATAAAGGATAAGATTTTTCGATCTTTGTTTAAAATATAATTTTCGATGTGGGAGATCGGGAAAGTTTTCGTCAACTTGGGAATCGGAACTCGATTGATATTTCTATCGCGATAAGGTAAGTAATGGATATGTTCATCATGGTGTATATCCCGGTTGTCTCCATCCTATAATTTTATTTAATAAACATTGGCAAAAAAATTTGAAAACGTACTTGTTCATAAATTTTCCCAGGTTATTATGGTTTTGAAATATGAAAAAGAGTACAAGTTGAAATTTTTTTGATTATACCATTTAACCAGTGTACTTAGATCTCTAAAAAAGTGATAAATAAAAAAAATCATATGTTCATCCCAAGACAAATGTTAAAATACATATACATGAGATATACAAGACAAATGTTAAAAAACATATACATATACATGTAGCTAAAAAATTTATCTTCAAAAATAAACCAGATAAGTACATCGAAGATTATGCCCATGCCTGCAATTTTACTAAGACTAGCAAAATTTCAGGCATATTTGCCGCATTGGCATAATCTTCGATATTTCCATCTCGAGATATTCAGCAGTAATCAAAATGCAAACAGTGTTATTTGACACCAATGGAGGTGTCAAATGTCAAAATAGATATAGCAAAAAAATTGCTGATGAATAACTGACCATAAACGCCGCAAAGTTTTCAGAATATACTATCGTACGGTTCTCTGGATCCGATTTTTGTTGTTTAGAATGAAATCTTACCGGGTAAACCGTGTTGGTGGAAAAACGACAAAAATTCGTTGTCTATGAATTTCGGTCAGGTAAACGATTACAAAAACCGTTTGATTATAATCTCTGTCTGCGGTTCTGAGTAATGATTGCTCAACGCGGGTGGGTTCCTTTCACAAACAGTTACCTTTAGGAGCTTAAGCAACAGTATAGGGATGGACCCTAACTGGTACCAACTCCCTAACTTGCCAAATTGCGTAGGCACAGAAATTTTAGCAATGAAAAACAAATTTGTGCAAGAAAAAATTATGTGCAAGCCGTAGACTATAGTTTAGGGTGGCGCAGCGGAAATTATTTTTTCATTTTAGCAGAATTCACAAAGCTTCAACGTGCGCATAGTGAGACACATGCGGAAGACTGCGGAAAAATTGCAAATGCCGATTTAATATGTTTTGACCGTCATTTTCCTGGCCAAAATGGGCCAAAAAACTAAAAAAAAATATTTGCATTTTGATTTCTTCGTAGTGTTCTGTCACGATAGTTTTTTTCCGTTTTGGTCTCATGTATTTTATTTAAATAGAATTGACCGCTGCGCACCCTAACTAAGTACTACATATCGACTGAACTTCTCACTGGCAAGGAGAGGCTCGGCAGATTAATTTACCAGACTGATAAAGACATACTTTAACAAATTTGAAAAAATTAAATTTTTCTGTACTTTTTTCACCTTAATTTGTTGAAATTTTTTTTAACTATTTTGAAAATTTTGGTATCAAAAAGGGCTTTAAAACAAGTAGTACGAGACATAATTTGAGTTTATTTAAATGTATCAAAAAATATAAAATTACCTCACCGGGATTGTGAACATATCATCTTTCTTCCACTAACAAATTTTCCCTTACGAAATAATGCGTCCGTTTCCTCCAGGTACTGCGGCATGTTTCATTGTTAATATCTGCTGACGATTCTGAAAATCTTCTCCTTGTACGCATCTAAAGCTCCCATTTTAGGATAGTCCAAAGTAACAAATATATTTAAAATTTGACTACAAAAAATCAACAAAAATAGCTACCAACAAAGCCTAAAAAGCTTTTGCCAAATAACTGAAAATATTATGAAATCGAAAATCCAAAAAGAATTCAGCAATTTTTTCATTTTCTTTTTCGACCAAATCATCTAGAATTTTAAAGATTTTGCTTGGATACTCCATTTTGGGGAATTTACTGAATATCTTGGAAATCTTTGATTCAGAAGAATTTGTGAAAAAAAAATCTCGATAAATTTTCAAAAAAATATTTTTTGAAATTTTCTGCTACACCCTCTGTTTTTGATATAGTTTGTACTCTCTACTTACGACCTGTTTTTTTGACGTCCTGATAAGTGAGAATAATTGTTACATATGACGCACTCGCTCAAGTGTTTTCGAGTACAAATCATCAACGGGTAATTTTGGGCGAACAAGACCACATTTTTGTCCTTATTCTGCCATTCTATTTTCAGCTGCCCAGAGACTTAATAAATGATTTAATAAATTCCATATCGTTAACTGAGCAAAGCGCCCACTTTTAATATACTTTTCCCGAAGTTTGTAAGGTAACAAATGGTACAACTTCTGGTACATTTGTTACTTACCTACAATTCGGAAAAAGGTTAACTATTAAAGTGGGCGCTTTGCGTAGTTAACGATATGGAATTATTAAATCATTTATTAATTCTGGCAAGCTAACCTATGTGAATGCAAATAAGGGACCAAAATGGTTTTGGTTCTCCAAATTACGGTTATGATGTACTCGAAAACAGCTTGACGCAGATGCGTCAGTAATATAGTATATTTTTTCGATATTTCATTATAGACAAAACGACAGTTACAAATTAGACGAGACAATCCCTACCTATTTCGTTTCGCTGTAAAATCATAGCTTCTACATTTTGACGGTGACGTAGCCAGGCCTTAAATTTCGAAGAGGGTTGTTTCGGAAATTTCTGGTTAAATTTCGAAGGGCATCATTTTGTCTTGCATAATGAGCGATGTGAGTTTTGTCTAAAAATATATGAAATGACAATACCATATTTGAAATATGGCTTTAAATTTTCGCAAATTATCACAAGGTGCCGCTGAAGAGCCAAATTTCAAATTCTGATTTTTTTTTTGAAAAAAACCATTCTAAATTTATTTTCAAATCGGAACGCATGTGCTCTATAAGGCAGGCATTTTCGATTTCAAGCCTACAAAAATGTATTTCGATATATTTATTCACTGTTAATTTTTTTCAAAATTTTCAAGTTTTTTGAAAATTTTCTGTCATTAAAAATTGAGGCTTCAGTGACAAATTACGACTAGGTAATACAAATGTCTGAATGGAATCTCACCTCATTTCGTGTGATAAAACTTTACCATGTTCGACCAGTTTCTTCTTTCACCAGAATCTCGTCGGAAAACTTCTTTGATAATCATCTGAATATTTCAATTATGAAATTTTTGGCGTCGGAATTCTATAAATTTCAAAATTAATAAAAAGCAAAATTTATCTTTCGTCTTCTCTTAGAAATTGTTTTGTTAAAGTATTGTTTTTTGGAGAAGTTTTCTTTCGAAATTCAAAATGAAATAAAACACGCAAAATTATCTATTGGTTCAAGAATTGTTTTTTTTTGGAGAATTTTTTGCTTTCGAAAATTTATTTCATATTAAAATTACATGAAAAACGCAAAAAATTTTTTCTTAAAGGGATTGTGGTGCGTGTATTTTGGGACCAGTCGCAATTCGTATTTTTTCAATGCACCTGACCATCCAGCACCTCAGAATCGTTTGCAATTAAAAAAACACCAAATTATTTCTGGATATTTTTTTCTAGAACATTTGAAATCGCTTGCAAAACTGAAATGCCGTAGATAAAGACAGATGATCACAAACAAAATACACGGGGCGGATAGGGAAAGGCGGATAGTGCAATCCGGCTAAATAGAGGTGAAGGTTAGCGAATAACACTTTCTCCGGCGAGATAGTGGCCGGATAGACGTAAGGGAAAAGATAGGTTCATTTTCAAAACTTCCTAGGTGCAAAAGCTAGGCGTTTCGAAACAGCCAAAATACTAAGGCATTATTTTGAGAAAATTTTATGATACAAAACTATTCAATTATTTGTCCGTTTATTTATTTATCTAGTATATGTTGATTTGCCTCAAAATCTGCACGCAATCTTTTGTTCAACATACAATTCCAGCCATATTATTTCATAGGCAATTTTTTCACGATAGCTTTATTTCTTTCGTTTGAAATCAAAGTTGAGACATCTTCTGGAAATACTCTGCCGATGATAAGTGCATACAACCACAGTCTAAACCATTCTTGTAGTGATGTATTAAATGACACAATCTAAATTCCAGTTGGTCGAGTATAATTCAACCCCAAAAGCGGCAACGTCTCCAAATCAAGTCGAAAGAAATTTTCCAGAATACTTAACTTTCCGCATGGCACGCATATAATATAAATTTCCTTTCTTTCAAAAAAACTACGCATAAAGTCGTGTATTGTGGACCTCCTTCAGATAAGTTGTTATTTTTTTTTTGTTGAAATGCTCCGCGAAATTTCAAACAAGTTTTCCACATTCTCAGTTAATAATATATTAAATAAGTATTGAAATAAAAAATTTATCAAATATAGAAAGGATTGACCAGATGTTCCCAGCAAAATGGCATTTTTTCTCCGAAAAAATGCCCATTAGCTTTGTTGTTCTGGGCGCCACTTTTTCTCCAGTCAAACGCTGTCTGCCGACTTGAGAAAAAAAGGCCAATTAAAACAACTCAGGCTGTAGAAGATTTTTCATTTATCATCATTTGGCCGAATAAATCAAATAATGCATTTTAGAAGCTAATTCAAATTCTTAGCGTGATCAATAATCGAAAGTGTTCTCTGAGGTTTCAAAACCGATTTTGCATTTATGATTAAAAATGACAAGAAAATCAGCCTTAATTCTCACAGACACCCTTTAACTAATATAAAATCTAGACTTGTTTTTATGACCAATAGAGCGACTCACCGTCCGCGATGTGAAAACGGCTAAACGGTAAATCGGCAATAAGGGAAGGTGTGACAAAAAATTTTCACTACGCCGGCCCGCGTACCCATTAGTGAAGTTCTACGGAGATTCAGACAAAATAAAATTGAACTTTTTGACAATATTCTACGAAAATTCCAATAATATCATTTCGGACTTGCATAAACTGGAAAACGGAAAATTAATCAGATATGGTATCATTCAGATAAAAAAATCAACTCGCAAGAAAAGTAACCGTAAATGAATTATTGTCAATATGATACGATTGAATTTATTTTTTTCGGTGTTCACGCATCACTTATTATTACCTATAATTGGCTATAAATTACCTATAATTGAGTGATGCGTAAAACACCGACAAAAACTGAAAATTCAACCTGTACATTGTCAGATTTTGCGCCTTTCAATATTCAAGTTTTAGCCTTTAGGCCTTGATTATTCCTTGATTAATCAATGTATATAATGGCGCGATCATAATCAGCATAAATAGTGATGCCGAGAAAGCGGAATATAAAAATATAAAATTTGCTTTGGTTCAAAGTAATCGATAATAGGAAGTATTTATGAAAAGAGAAAGAGAATCGCATGTCCATGTCGTGAGGTATTTTCTTGTTTGTAAAAAATCTTCCATTTTGCTATATTAACTATAGCAAGGAATTTTCAAAAATAATTTTCGGCGAATTAAGAGAATTTATAATATCTGGTAAGCGATTGTAGAGAATTTTCTGTCAATAATTCGGCATATGCTGATTTTTTGGAAACGTGGATATGACGGTATACTTCATATGAAAAAGAATACAAGCAATTAGTTATGATTTAAGGTGAATCGATAAATTTTAGAAAATAATTCCATTTTTTGACTTTCAAGGTTACGGACTACACATTACATTGGAAACAAAACGCACTCAATTTCTCACAAAAGATATTTGTAGTTTTAAAAACGCTGATTTTTCCCCAGCACATTACTGGGAAGCACCCCAAATCCCCTAACTGTAGCACTCATCGTACACTATTGTACGAGATTGAACTTTTTCGCACCCACCGAAGTACTGAGATTTAACCGCTAATATTTATTTTGAGATTCACAATGATATAAAAATTGTCTGAAATTTCAAATATCGAATGAAAAAACGGATTGCATTAATACCCTCTGATTATACTCTCGAAGACAAAACAAAAATAATTGAGTGCGTCCTCTTTGAGTCAGGAACGACTCAAACAAACCACTCTCACATTAGTGTGCAAATATTTGTATCGTTAATATCAGGTAGAACTCAAAATTGTACGAGATTCCGAATACTAGATTAAAATGCTGTGAGATAATTTTTAATGAAGTTATAGCTGCTTGAAAATGAGAAAACGTTTTTTCGAGCACTTTTGGTCTCAACAAGAACTTAGATAAAAATTTTCGAGTTGTTTATATGATTACGAATCCATCACCTGATAACAATGTTCGCCATTCGAACACATTTTTAGAAATAAAAATCGACTTTTTATTTTGCGACCGTGAGCGCTTTTTGACGGGTTGAGTTTATTGAATTCGAAGAAAAAACTGAAAAATTAACTTGTAATTAAAAAAATCAATATTGAACGCGATGAAATATCACCCCACTTCGATCATATATTTCTTCTAACTGCTAAAATACCCTTGAGTTAATCAATCACAGCTTACCTCTAATTATTATGTTTTGCTATTTGATTTAATATCTTGTTTTGAAATGAACACGGCTGATATACGGCCACGGATACTGGACGCCTGCCACATGTCCGGCGTGGAAACATCCTCCGATTGCTCCTATCAGTTTAATAATGATATTCTATCGAATAAAGATTGTAAACAAAAAACGAACCAATTAATGCGCTATTTGTTGCCTTAGCGCTCAATTAAATTTAGCGTAAAAATGACATCCGAAAAATATCATTTCATACATTGATTACAGATTTTTAATTCCTCATTTATTGGAGAGAAACAAAAGCTAGAAAAAAAATAGAAAATTTCGAAATAAAATTCGAATATAAAAATTCGAATAACTCCACGTAAATTTTTTTTTAATATGTGTTAAAAATATTCATACTTAATAGTATTAAAATGATACTTGAATGTATGGTTTTGAAATATAGATTAAAGAAATATCGAAAATGTCTTCTTCCGGGGCGCCAATACAGGCTAGTGTTCTTTGACCACTTGAAAATCGTATGATATTGTTATAAATAAAATAAGGTAAGATAAATTGTTTAAATCTATGTGCCTAAGCCTTAACTTTTTAATCGATGAGTGTAGCTTTATGATTTGTTGAAAGTGCTCGTACATATGTCGAGTGGTGCGTACCGGGTAAGAACTTACGGTGCGTACAGGTTTAAGAAAACACACTCGCCAGACTGGTGATTCCCAGTAATGAATATCGGTGTTTAATTTTAGCCAAAAGTTTCTGTATGAAAAACCAGAAAAAGCAAATCTGATTTTGCCATTGGTAAAGTAAAAAATTTTTATAAAAAAATTCATTAAAAGTGTTTGCAATAAAAAACAATGAGAAAGCCATGAAATTA
>SCLH01002139.1:46697-111284 GCA_004367855.1 Oikopleura vanhoeffeni
TTTAGATGGACATGCAAGCTTCTGCTGGTTTTTTGTACTTGCCTTTGCCTATTAACTTGCTATGAATAAAACGCAAAATACGTCATGGTTGTTTTTATTTTGAGTGCCGAACATTGCTAGGAAACAGTGCGAATCATCCGAGAAAGAAAAAGTATGTTTTCTGTTCCCGTATAAATTGGATCGGTACAATGATACATATTAATATAAACAAAGCGAGTTAACTACAAGACCTAAAACATTAAAACAGGAATTTTTCCGAATTCTTTAAATCCTATGCCAATTACACCTTTACAATCCATTTAAATGTTCAAATAAAATTTTTTCGAAATTTTCCAAGTTGATCAAAATCAACTTTAAATGGATTTGAAATCAAGTTGGAGGGACTATGGTGGAAATAATCGAGAAGTGTTTTTTTGTTGCAAGCCCACCCTTAAAAGACGACAGTAATTTTTTCTTACACGTTTGAATATAAACCATATGTAGAATGAAATCCCCACTGCCCATTCTTAAAACACGTAAAACTTTTATCATGAACAGATTTTGTCAGGACAAATTGATTTCTATCAAACCTTTTAAAGATTTTTGGCAAGATAAATAAGGTTCACTATAGTAAACTTCCCTTTATCACACTATTAATTAACTTAGAAAATCTTCCAACAACATTTATTATCCAAAGGTGTGATAAGGGATATATCGAAAATCCTGCCTATGTGTCGTATTTTTATCCATACGTCACAAGATTAGAAATCTGTGATTGTCATTGGTCCTGTGAATAGATCCTGTGATTACATGGATCACTTTCTCTAGTTTGTGACGTGAGTGATAAATACGACACATTAGGCAGGATTTTCGATATAGCGAGCCCGCACATTTAAAATGAAGCGATTATATACCTATAACGCGCGTTTGCTAAAAAAAAGCGTCAAAGTTTTACATGTTTCTTGTGAACGCTTTTTTATAAATTGAGAAAATCGCATGATTTTAAACCGACTCTATGGTAGGATATCTACTTCAGAAAATTTCAGCTTTAATCCACCTTTAGTGTATAGGTAGCCAATAAATAACCAGCTAATACAGGCCAGCGTATTCTGTTGGCATATGAAGTAAGGATTGCCGAATACATCTTTTTCTGATTAATTTACTGTACTTTTTTTTGTGATTTGATTTTTTGCATTTTTTTTTTTTTTCCAAAAATTTCCCAAGATAGTGAAATACAATATAACGAGGCAAATTCCCCGACGTCTGATAGGGCAGTTTTAGTCAAATTATTTCCACGAATTAAAGATTATTTTGGTATTTTAAACATCAATTTTCATCGAAAAGGAACAAATGAAGAGTGGTTCAGAACTGAAGTTGGAAGAAAAACAGTATATCTCCTGAAAAAACCAAAAAAGAGAATATAAAAATTTTAACTCCAAGGTCACCCTTTTCCAAACATTGGCGCGACTTAAAAATATTTTCCACTTTGATTAACCAGCAAAAAAAATGATTTACGGTTCGATCGATTAGGTCGGGCTACTGTTTGTGGCAACGAGGCAAAACACAAACTTTGGAACCAGTTAGCAGCCAAGGTACCGTACTCGAACCGTACCGACTTCAGATTTTCTTTCCGAAATGACAAAATCAACTAGGAATTTGGCTATTGTTTTTTAGACCTTTAGAACTTTTGCCAATGCATTAATATTATATTATTTTTAATAATCAATATGTTATAAGCCTTAATTTTAATATCACAATCAGCGGCTTAACGGGGAGGCGAACTTTTTAAAAGAAGCGGCGCGTTGCCCGAACGGCGTAGGAGAGGCTATTGTTAGGAAAAATAATAAAATTATATAATTAGCCTTAATAATGTTAGTTGGTGTGGGGCCCCCATGGGGTCAGCAAAAATATTTTTATGAGCGATTATTTTGTAGAATTTTTGCCGCCAGGCAATAAACTATGGAAACTATCTTTTAATATCTTTTCACCTTATTCTTCAAAGTCAAATTCCATTTCTACCTCACCAATTCTAAAAATATTATTTAAAAAGCTCTTATTGGTTTTTAAAAAATACTGGTCCGCTTTTTGAGATGCCTTATAGCTTTTTTTTAAAGCATAATTTCTCGAAAGCCACAAGAGATATCGACGAACGATTTTATTATATCAAGTAACCAAGTAAATTTTTGTGATTTGCTAAAACTTTTTGTTTTTTCCACGCAAACGGTAATTTGATGTTTTTAACCAAAAGTGTCAGGGTTCGAATCTCAGTAGGCCCAAATTTTTTGTCATATTTTAACTTGATACGTATTCCATATTCACAAATTTATTAATAACCATAATACGAAAAACGTTGTTCGCATTTCTCAATTACTTGGCCTTCGAGAATATGCTTAAATTTTGTAACAAGGGTGGTTTTCTTTAAAAAAAACTACTTAAATCTGCGCAAATTAAGATACTGGAAGTTTTGACACATACAATACTTTTGAAATTTTGGGTTTCATAAAATTATTTTAAAAAAAAAAAAAACTATTTAAAAAAAAATCTATCGACTGACCGGTGATTGATGTGAAAACCGAAATTGAAAATCGGGCCTCTGTTTGAGCACACAAAAATTAAAAAGTTATTATTTATAACCCAAAATTTTCAAAATTATCGTATGTGGCAACTTTCAGCTATCTCACTAGTCAGATTTATTTAGGTACTAAATAACGGATTTATGATTAGTTTCTACCACAATTATATTTGAGTATCATAACGTCTGAAATTTTCAAAAATTTTGAAAAACATTGCTAAAAAAGTTCACCTTGGCTGAGGATTCCAGAAAGTCTTTCCACGTCTCATCATATTTTGTGGCATGTTTTCTGTGAGACGTTAATTAAAATTGGTAAATGCTTCAAAACATCCCGATACACTTCTTCATTTTCATTTTTGATAAACGCCTCCGCTTATTTAAATCATATGGCTTCAATCCGTGTCTGCCATCATGTGCATATTGACAGGGCATTTCGTAGGGTACCAAATGACCACAGCTGGCGTAGTAAGCAATTCGAGCCACTCCTGATTTAAAAATATTTATATAAATTCAGTTTATGCCAAAATAAAATTAATTTTAATCGAAAAATAAATCTCGTTAACGATGAAAATCAAATTTCATTCGAAAAATATTTTTTTAAAAGTGAATGTTTGTACTAGGGGTGTTACGCGTTGATGACAAAACGGAGGCTAGAGGGCTATTACAATATCGAGGAGGTCATTTCTTTCTTTATTTTTTGCAAAGAATCCGAACAAATTACTTTAGTTACTCCTTAAGGGGTGGTGTGGGTGCAGTCAGTTATTTTCGACCACGGATCTCAAATTCGGTATTATTCTTGTATCCGACCATCGCAGCACCACGAGAAATGATTGCATTAAAAAAAGTTCATTCTATCGAATGAATAGTTCTAGAATATCGGATTTTGCTTGCAAAATTAATTTAATTTATTTTAATTATAGACATAGGATAGTCTCAGATCACGAAGAATAATAATGCAAAAAATAACATTAATGGAAGTATTTCACATATTATAATTGTTAGGTTAGCTTTTTTTTTAAAGGACCACCCCCCTGTAGACCAACGGTAAGAGATATTCGGCAAACGGTTTTTTGCTATCCGGTAGCACAAGCAAATTTTAACGCTTGAAAAATTTTTTCGATTTTTGACCTCGACCAGTTAACCGGGTTTTTGTTAAATTTTCCGGGCGGGGGGGAAAAACCAAACCCGTATTGGCGGTTTTTGAGAGAACTAATCATAATCTACATAGATTTTTACTTTTAAAGGCGGTTGACCTCTTGGAAAAAAATTTTTTGGCTATGTTTGTTGTTTTGACACCGCGACACCACCCTGGTTGTCTTTAAAGAGCACTTTTTTGAATATCGACACTGCGAATATCATAGGGGCCTTAATCGCATACTTATTTGGAGTAACTTTTTCAAGAAAAAATTTTGGCCATTGATTTATTTTGACATACCGAACACCACCCGGTGTCGTTAAAGAGCACTTTTTTGATTATCGACACTGAATATCATGCGCCTTAAATCGTACTTATTTGGAGTACTTTTCAAGAAAAAATTTTTGGCATGATTTATTTTGACACCATGTTGTACACCACTTGGTGTGTTAATGAGCACTTTTTATACCATGACCAACTGTCATGATATGTGAACTTAAAAAATGTACTTATTTCGGTAACTTTTCATGAAAAAATTTTGGCTTGGATTTTTGACACCAGACGCCACCTGGTGGTGTAAACAGCATCTTTTTGGGAGAAATTTGCTAAGTGGGTTAAATTTTTCATGGGTAATATCTTAAGCTCATGTTTTTTAAGAAACATTTTCAGCATGTTAATACAGTTATCACAATATATTCGTTCACAAAATAACTTTGGTTTTCCGTTTTTTGTAGTAAACCTAGGGTCATAAATTCTGATTATTAAAAGAATATTGAGTATGCATTCGAGCTGGTTGTTGAGCGATGAATTCGATATTCGTGAAAACTCCGCATGTTGATGAATTGAAATTTATTCGCCCGCCCATTTTCAACTGATGGGGATGGCGAGTTAAATTCAAAATTGCCAACTAAATTAATGAGAAAGGGTGCTCGTCTGTTACCAATTCAAACTGCCAGCAAAGAACTTGGGGTTACAAGAGGCCCGTTTACGAATCAAAGTCATTTCACAACAAAAAAAGAATCAGTAAACTCACTGATGATCCAATAATTATTCGCTGCTTCCGAAATTATTATTGAACTACCTGAAAACTCAACAATGGGTGACCGCCACGAGAAGTGCATGGAATTTTCTTGTTTCTCTAGAAAAGTCACCCAGCAGTAGTACATTCTTCAAATTTACATTGATATCCGAGTCACAAGATCCCAAAAAAAAATGCTGTTTTACACCACTAGATTGGTGTTCTTGTGTCCAAATAAATCTGTTCGAAATCATTTTTTTTGAAAAAGTTACCCCAGATAAGTATATGTATAGGTTCACCCATTATCACTTCCAGTTCTCATGCACACAAAAACTGCTTTTTCACCCCAGGCTGGCGTCTGGTGTCCAAAATATCAAGCCAAATTTTTCATGAAAGTTACACCGAAATAAGTTACATATTTATAAGTTCACATATCATACCAGTGTCATGGTATAAAAGTGCCTCTTAACACCACCAAGTGGTGTACCATGGTGTCAAAATCAATCATGCCAAAAATTTTTTCTTGAAAAGTTACTCAAAATAATTACGATTTTAAGGCCCCTATGATACTAGTGTCGATATTCAAAAAGTGCCCTCTTTCGACACCGGGTGGTGTCGGATGTCCAAATGAAATCATGCCAAAATTTTTTCTTGAGAGTTACTCCAAATAAGTACGATTTCAAGGCCTAATGATATTCCAGTGTCGATATTCAAAAAAGTTGCTCTTTACGACACCGGTTGGTGTCGGATGTCAAAATAAATCATTGCCCAAAAATTTTTCTCTTAAAGTTTACCCGGAATACAGTACAGATTTTAGAGTTAGCATAGATAGTCCAGTGTCGATACAAAAATCTTCGTTTTACTGACACCGGTGGTGTCTGGTGTTCAAAATAAATCATTCCAATAAATTTTTCTTGAAAAAAGTTACCCAATAATATATATTTAAGGCACTAGATACTCCAGTGTCAGATATCAAAAAGATTTCGTCTGTTATTCGCCCCGGTGGGGTGCTGGTGTCAAACACAAAATAGCCAAAAAAATTTTTTTCAAGTCACCCCTTTACAGTATAAATTCATGTTGAGATTTTATGATTAGTTCTCTCAAAACCGCCGAATTACGGTGTTTTCCGCGGGATTACCGGTTTAACTGGTCGAGGGGTCAAAAATCGAAAAAATTTCGCGCGTTAAATTTGCTTGGCTACGGATACAAAAAACCGTTTCCCGATATCTCTTACCGTTGGTCTACAGGGGGGGTTTTAAAAAAAGTACTAGATTTTTGCGCCCTTTTCAATATTTCAATTTTGCCTATTACTCAATCAATGTTAATAATGGCGCGATATAAATCAGCATGAAATAGTGATTGCGGAGAAATATGAAAAAAAATTATTAAAATTTCTTGGTCAAAAAGTTTAATAGATAATAGAGAAGTATTTATGAAAAAGAGAAAGAAATCGCATTGTGCCGTTCGTGAGGTATTCTTTTTTTTGTAAAATAATCTACATTTTGCTATATTTAACTATAGCAAGTGAATTTTCAAAAATAATTTTTCGGCCGAATTAAGATGAATTTATAAATATTCTTGGTAATTGTAGAGAATTTTTTTTCTGATCAATAATATCGGCATTATGTGATTTTGGATACGTGGATATGACGGTATACTTCAATGAAAAAAATACACAGCAATTAGTTTTTATGATTTAAAAGGTTGATGTGATAATATTTCTTAAAATGAATTCCAGTTTTTGACTTCTCAAGGTTACGGACTACAATACAATTGGAAAAATAAACGTTCACTCAATTCTCACAAAGATATTTAGTTTTAAAAAGCTATTTTTCCCAGCAAATTGCTGGAAGCACCCACAATCCCCTTAAGGAACTAATCCGACTGATTTCCAACGCGTAAACACCCTAGTTTGTTCAACCATGTTTTTTTTAATAAAATGTTTTTTCATTATACTTTGTTTTTTTGAAAGTTCGCTTATATTTATCAAAGCCCCAATTAGGCCAGAGTTCCATAAAAAAGTTCTTAATATGTACTTTTTCTATCTATTATTCAGTGGTTGAGACAGACAATTAAAATATGTTTTCTATCAAAGATAAGCTTTATTCCAAGTTTCGGCCCTAACAGCCATTATCAACGGATAACACTTGTTTACAGACATTTTCTTAAGACATGTTGATGAACAGGGCTTTCAATAATAAGTGATCTTTTTTATATCTTTCCATAAGATTTCCTGGAATTATTTGTCATAAAATATATTTTTTTTGACGTTTCCGGGTTTCATTTTCAAAGTGAGAATAAAAAATATTTTTACCTCGCACAGAACATTGAGTAGAAAAGCAATTGATAAATCTGGCCTCAGTTATCGCCCCAAAATTATTAATTCGAATTTAACTCAAAATATTAAAAGCAATTTTAATTTACAAATTTAGCTTTCTCAGCAAAAGTAAAGGGAAAGTCCATAACTGCGTACAAATTCCTTGACTGGTACAACTTATTGGGTCGGGTATTTGAAACATGTTATGGGATTGAGGACTGAAGTTTGTATACAAATTTCTATTTTAATTCTAACCATACAACTTATAAATTAGGTTTTTTATGGCATCTATGTATTCTAACCCAAAATTATCTTACCTTTTCATTTATCGCTGAACTTTTTGGAACTGCTTAATATGTCTAATATGCATTTAATTTTTGGGTGTTTGTCCAAAGAACGGATTTTTCAAACTTCTCGTATCGTAGTTAGGTCGTTGAAGAGGATCTCGACTGTAACAGATTTGACGGATCATTCTTTGGCCATTGGGTCCATATTCAACAAATTGGACATTTATCGAGGAGGCAATTAAATTCTGAAAGTGGGAATTATCAGATGTTACATTCAGCATAAAGCTTAAAAATCTATTTAATTCTCTAAATGGTTCTATGTTATATTCTGCTTAAATTCAAACAATTCAGCCAAGAGAAGAACAAAATGTGGAGAGCTATCTCCAAGCTAAAATAATCTTCGGTTCAAAATGTTAATAAACCCCATCTTTTGAAAGATTTCAATAACAAATTAATCTTTGATTTTTTTATTTCAACATTTTTTACATTTAATGTAGCTTTTTTTTTAAAGGACACAAGATTAAACTAATTGTACGCAGACGAAGCTCAGACATTCGGTATCATTCAAACGGTTTTTGCCATGTGTGACCTGACAAATTCCAACGAACAATTTTTTTTTCTCGTTTTTTCCCAGTCAACCGGTCCACGGTTAAATGTCGTGCTCAACTCGCGTTTTTCAGGAATCTTCAACGTAATTCTTATCGAAAACCCTCGTCTCTGGTCAGTTTTCATCGCAGAAAATTTTGGTGACATTTTTTTTGATACACGAGACACCATCCATTGGGTTCAAATGACAGCTTTTTGTATTTTTAAGACTGCTACATCGACGCAGATGATAGTATAACTATCTGAATCATTTTTGAAGAAAATTTTTTTGCACAATATTTATTTTTGACTTGAACACCCTCCATTGGTGTTAAATGACACTTTTTTGTATTATTTATTACGCGGAACATGCAGAGATTGAAATAGTAATACCTAATGTGATCATTTCTTGAAGAGAAATTTTTTGATAAATTTTTTTTTTTGACGTTTATTTCGCAAGTGCGAAACTTTTTGATTGGCCGGCAAATACACCAAGGTGACCGGTCTGCGAAACTGTTCAATGTAGTTTCAACAAAACAGTTTATATTCGACATTATACTATCATTTATACAACTTCAAATTGAGTACGTCTGCCTATTTCAAAAATATTAAATATTCCAAACAAATGAACTATTTATATAAAAATTTTAATGTCAAATTGCAAAAAGAACAATCCTTCCAATATGAGTTCAAATGTCAAAAATACAATATACCAAAAATTACCCAGAAAGTATATTATCATCTCGTTATGTTCAGCCAGTAACTACAAATACAAAAAAAGTGTCATTGACACCAATGGAGGTGTAAATGTTCAAAAAAAGTATCTGTCAAAAAATTTCTCTTCAACAATGTATTCAGCCGTATACTATCCATCTCGTCATTGTTCAGCCAGTAATATAAAATACTAAAAAAGTGTTCCATTGACACCCATGGACGGTGTCAAATGTCAAAAAATATATGTCAAAAATTTCTCTCAAAAATGAATTCAGAATAGGTATAACTATCATTTCGTCATGTTCCGCAGTCATTAAACAAATACAAAAAGTGTCATTTGACACAATGGGAGGTTCACGTTTCACAAAAAAATGCACCAAAAATCTTCTGATTTGAAAAACTGACCAAGAGACGCACGTTTTCATAGAAATTTACCGTAAGCTTCTCTGAAAACCGATTTTAACCGGTTTGAGCACCGACATTTCGGTGAAACCGCGGTTGACTGCGGAAAAAACGAAAAAAAAAATTTGTCATTGGAATTTTTGGTCAGGTACACGATGCAAAAAACCGTTTGATGATACCATGTCTGACGCTGTCGACTTCGCTCATATAGTTATTTGTTTCGTCCTTTAAAAAAAAGCTACTTAGGTAACTTTTTTTTTAGAACACCCAGCTGAGGTTTGACACTCTCACTTGAGAACGGAACAAGATATTCACAAACGAATTTTTGCATTCAACAGACATTAAAAACTCCAAAACCAAATGTTTTGATTTTCCGACGGATGTCCGGTTAGACCTGAAATTGACCGCGTAAAATTTTAAAAAGTCGATTCTGAGAACACCACACATTCTTTGAAACTAATTTTTTGGAATGTATAACAACTTTTCGTCTGAATTTTTTTGGCGATATTCTTTTTGTCATCTGACACCGTAAAATGGGCCAATTATTTTATATATGAGGAAATTTCAGCAGTTGATAACTTTCCTTGGTGTAATGGTTAAAAATTTGGAGTCTGACGGTGATTGTTAGAGTTCGAATCCTGGCTAATGCATAATTTTTTTTCATTTTTTCTTGAAGAATAGAGTTAGCGCAGTCCGACCCCCTTGAAGGTGTAATATGACAAAATGTTATTGCCAAACATTTTCTCTTGAAAAACTATCCGGGCAAGTATATTTTCAGCTTCACAGGTCCCCTCATTTGAGAGATACAAAAAGCTGAAATTTGACCCTTTGGCGGCTTCATATGACAAAAGATTTTGGTCAAAAAATTTCCGACGACCAGTTGTGCCAGATGCAAAAAAATTGGCTTCGAAGATATGTGCGATGTTGTCAGAATTGACTTTTTAAACTTTTACCGGTCAATTTCCGGTATAACCGGACATCCGTCGGAAAATCAAAAAAATTGTCTTGGAGTTTTTTATTGTCAGTTGGATGCAAAAATCCTTTTTTGAATATCTTGTTTCGCTTCTCAAATGAGAGTGTCAAAACCTCAGCTGGGTGTACAAAAAAAAAGTTACCTTAGGACATTTTTGGGAAAATTTTGCTTAAGGACCAATTAGGAAATCTTACCTGTCCTTATAACAGAAACAGCTTCATTTTGTAGGAACTGGTATATTTGAACTACAATTTGAAAATATAAGGGGACCAATTTTGATATTTATAGGTCAATTTGGAGATTTCTAAGACAACTTGAAAAAAATGTAATAATTTTGGAACTATAACGACTATTTAGGAAAACAAGGACAATTTAGGAATTTATAAGTTTTCAAAACTCAAAATTGATTTTCAAGATAAGAACATATGGTTAAACCATGTGGTTATACATAGGCGGCTTTTTTCAGCGAGTTCATTGGACGAGTTTCTCGAAGGGTGAAACCGATTTTGAAATTCCAAGAACAGATGGGAGTCAATGATTCGATACCTGCATAACGCTCTTCGATTTTCAACCCCGATACCGGAATTCCGGTAATTACCGGTCAAATCTAAATTGTCGGTTCTTCTGTCACTGTGGGTGATATGAGACTATTTTTTTAACTTTCGTTTTCAAATTTTCTGGCAATATTTTTTGGGGTCAAATTTTGTAATATGACCCCAAAAAGCCAAATTTGGAAAATGACCCGCATGGGATCATATTACATTGCATATGAATGAAATTATATGGCATTCCAAAATATAAAAATTATTTTTTCTGATGTTATATGACCCCGGAATGTCGATATTGAGTATTTCGGCCCCTAAATTTCAAAACCTCGATATTTCGAGATCCGTAAGCCCCGAGGAGTTCATTTTCAGCCACCAAAGACACTGGAGTTTATCAGCAAATATTTTCAGGGTCATATTATGTAATATGACCCCAAAAAGTCAAATTACAAAAATGACCCGTATGGTATTACATTACATTCATATGAAAGGAAATTGTATGAAGATTTCAAAAATATAAAAATTTAATTTGTTTTATGTAATATGACCCCATTATCAACAAAACTAGTTTTTTAGCCGTTTTGAACATTTTTCATTAGTTTTCTCTATTTGGGATTAATAAAAGCAATCATTTCACATCATTTTCCTTCAAATCTTTTAGTGAAGAAATCCTGGGGTCAAATTTTGTAATATGACACCAGTCGGGGTCAGATACAAAGTTAGTCAATTGGGGTCTTGTTACATAGCAAAAGAAAGGAAATTTCTTATTTTTTCTGAATCTGGATTCTTGGTCAAACTGTATGGATGAAGAAATGGAAACAGAAAAAAACGCAAGAAAACGGCTTTATTTTTATGCTGATTATTTTGTTTTTGGGACATAATTTAGTATTTTTTGCGTTTTTTATTATTCAGCCTGAATTTTCTCGTTTGCAACGTTTTTTCTCGTCCGCCGGGTAGACAGCCAAAATTGCTATACTTTGCTATAGATTACGTAATAATTTGGCTGTCTAACCGGCGGACGAAAAAAAACGTCGCAAACGAGAAAACTCAGGCTGTAATTAACTCGGATGATCAATTTTATTTTGGTTTAACGGATTGGTTTAGGGGTACTGATCGGTTCACAGAATTTTCTGAAAATTGGGTACCAGACTAATTAAGGCAAAACAATGACCATGGAAATATTATTTTTCTTTCTGATCACAAGTTCGGCCAGGCGGCGAGTTCAAAGTCGGGAAAGGCAAATCACTTTTTTTCATTACGTACACATCGGATCGACAAAATTGAAAGACCAAAGTGATCATACTTATCCAGCTAGGAGCTGTCCGATTTAAATTTTCAAATTTGATTTAGTTCTGAAGATAAAAAAATTATCTCGCGAACTAAAAAAAATTGAGAATTTTCATCGGCCGGATTATGGTATGAAACATGGCCATTTTTTCTATTATAAAAAATAATAGATCATCGTGTGGTTACTGAGAAACATTGCATTTGGTTTGCTCAAAATCTTGAATAATAAATAAATATATGCTAAAATAATATTATTTCGATTTGTCTTTCCCAACTTTAAACTCGCCGCCCTGGCCAAACTTGTGATCAGAAGGAAAAAATAATATTTCCATGGTCATTTTTTTGCCTTAACCCCCACCTGCACGAGCGTGTTTCAGAACACAGAGACCAAAAATATTTTGGGGAAGTGTCATTTTGGCCGGCGGAATATCGGAACGGACCCCGATAGTTCCCGTTATTTTTAATTTCAAGATTTTGGTGAGTTATAGATATTTCTCATCAACCGGAAATGCATTATTTGGATGCAATTTTTTGTTTAATGCAGTTAAAACAGTACTGCGAACAAGATAAAACTGTTGATAAACATTTATTTGCTATCGGGGGGTAATCGCCGCCGAAAAAGACGATTCCGAGCAAAAAAATTTTTTGTGGCCATCTAGTGGTCAGAAAGTGAGTTTCAAAAACCCTCATTTTCATCACTAATTTCGTTTTTGAGCATAATCAGCTCAATTTTTAGTTTTCTTGTGGCAAGGATCGTACTCACATAAAAATTTGCTATTTTCTGTATTTTTGAAAAATAAAATGTTCGTAAAATTTTGGTCATTTTGACAAAAAATGCGTAGGCGGAACACTTTTTAAGATGAAAATCATTTTTAATTTAAAACTTAGAATTTGACGCCCTAGCACCCTATCTATGTCACATAGTCAATGTGTGTGTTCTGAAACACTCTCGTGCAGGTGGGGGGTAGGACATCTCGAGCAGGTGGGGGTTAAGGAGGTAGCGGTCGCACTCTTTTTAGGTACTTTGGGGTGTAAAATAGCACGAAATTGCTAGGGAACACTCAGAAAGCATAAACTTATTAAAAATACAAAATCCAAAAAAGTTCGAATTTTCATTTTTTTCAGAATTTTTCTGAGTTAATTTTTTGGAAACATTGAAACCCACTTTTCGTGTTGAAATGATTGCTTTTTTAATCCCAAATAGAGAAAACTAATGGAAAATGCTTCAAAACGGCTAAAAAACTAGTTTTGTTGATAATGGGTCATATTACTATAAACAATTAATTTTTAATTTTTGAAATCTTCATAATTTCCTTTCATATGCAATGTAATGTAATACCATACGGGTCATTTTTGTAATTTGACTTTTTGGGGTCATATTACATAATATGACCCTCAAATATTTGCTGAAAACTCAAGTGTCTTGGTGCTAAAATGAACTCCTCGGGGCTTACGGATCTCGAAATATCGAGGTTTTGAAATTTAGGGGCCGAAATACTCAATATCGACATTCCGGGGTCATATAACATCAGAAAAAAATATTTTTTATATTTTTGGAATCGCCATATAATTTCCCTCTTCTATGCAATGTAATATGACCCCATGCGGGTCATTTCCCAATTTGGCCCTTTGGGGTCATATTACAAAATTTGACCCCAAAAAATATTGCCCAGAAAAATTGGAACGAAAAGTTAAAAAATCGTCTCATATCCCCCACAGTGACAGAGAACCGACAATTTAGATTTGACCGCGTAATTACCGGAATTCCGGTATCCGGGTTGAAAATCGAAGAGCGTTATGCAAGGTATAGAATCCATTGACTCCCATCTGCTTCTTGGATTTTCAAAAATCGGTTCACCCATCTTCGAGAAAATCGCTCCAACTGATTATCTCGCTGAAAAAAAAGCCGCCATTTACTATAGTAAATATAGGGAATTTTGAATTTGGAAATATAAGGAAACTTTGGAAATTTTAATATTGAATTGATGTTTGCCATATTGTCCTTATTTTCCATTCCAAAAAATTTTAATTAAAATTTTTTCGAAATATAATTTTTCTCAAAAAATATGAAGACCTTTTTTTTTTTGCTCTCCACCTTTATTTTTACGAAAAAGAGTTGTCCTTATTGAGGGACGGACCAAAATCAAAAATCGTAGGTTTTGGCCATATTGTTCCTATAGAGGGTGTCCTTATAGACGCAAACCACAGTGTATATTATATAAACGAAATTTACCTTCATTGCAACTTGAGCTGTCTCTTTTCTACCAGTCAAACCATATGGATGCTGTCCATCGGTTAGAATCGTGAACAAAACCATTCCCAGTGGTGAAATATCAGATTCTTTCTTAAAATCACTCGTAATCTCCCAAATTGTTTCTAAAGCTCGCCAGCACTCTGGTGACGACGGTCTAATCTCTTCTATTCGTTTTTCTATCGTTTTATTCTGAAAAATTAGGTTAATTTTCGCGGTGGTATTCTAAAGAGCAAATGCTTATTGAAAATTTTGGACGTTATTTGAGAAAATTTGTTGGTTTTTTATCTTTGAAAATTTTGTTTTATGTAAGTTTGAATTTTTTTCTATTTGAAACAATTTTGGGGGGGCGTAGAACGGCCTTTTCCGGACAACAGCCGTTTTATGCCCCCCACAATTTTTGAATAAATCATGAAACCTTTCGAAAAATCCTTTTATTAGTCCAGCTTTATGATAAATCCTACCGTGAGTTTTTCTTTCAGTACTCCTACCTTATTAGCTGTGTTCATTGGTGCTAGGGCAAAATTTGCGATGGTTAATCGACCAACTGGTGTTATAAGAATATTAGCAGGTCGTAAATCTCCGTGGCAAATATCCTAAAAATTAATTAATTTTGAGATATTTTCGGAGAAAAAGTTTTGGGCCACTTCTTTACAGGTAACTTTTGTAATGACGCCAACCTCTGGATTAACTGACAAATAAGTAATAAATTATTCATCTGCGGCCTTCATTCCCAGGGCGTGGTTTTTTTCAGAGCAATCAAAAAGGAAGTAGTAATCGTTTTTTTACTGATTACGGGTTAACCGGGCATCGAATCGGTGAGGAACAAAATGCATTACGCGTACCGACTCTTTGACTATGTGCTACAATTATAATTTATTGAATCGAATGTACCGTTTTCGAGAACATTCGCTCCGATTGATACCTGCTTTTAGGTGTATTTTCCCAAGATTCCGCCTTTTTTTAGCTGATTACCGGTTAACCGGTGAGTCGGTCGGTAAGAGACAAAGTCGAGACTCTGTATCAACTAATTGACCCTAGGATACAATTGGAATATTATGAATCGTATGTACGATTTTCGAAAACATTCGCTCCGATTGCCCATTGCTCTGAAAAAAACCCCGCCCAGGTAAAATAAGCTATTCTGAATAGCTAGGATGCCCAGCGGGCAAATTTTTATCTTTTTGACTATCGATAACAACAACAAAAAGGAAAAAAAAGTCTTGAGCAGAATTCAAAGACGAAAATTGATAAAAAAATTAAAGAAATCGGATTTTTTACCGGTCAAAATACTGGTTATTGATTTGAATTCGGGACGGTAAGCTGGGGAAAATTTTTACGTTTTTATTGTTGTTCTGAAAATTTGACACAGATAAAATGAAAAATTAGAACTGGGAAAGGCTGGAAAAAATTTCTAGAGCAAATTTAGAACCATCCGCCTCGCATTTTTTGTCAAACTGACCCAGGCGCAGATTCGAAAGAGTTGTGATTCCTCTTGTGAACGGTCGACAATTAGTGGACGATATATAATTTGCTATAGCAAATTTTTTATGACTACGGTGGTTATCATGAAAACTCAAAAAAATTAAGTTTATGATGATCAAAATTCAAGCAAGTGCTGAGAATGAGGGTTTTTAGGACTCATTTTCTGACCACTTGAGGGCCGAAAAAATATTTTGTTGCTCGAAATCGCTTTTGCGGTGGCGATACCCCCGGATCCCAAAGGAATTTCCATCTACGGTTTCAATTTAGTCTGTAGGGTTCCGGCTGCGCACCCTATGAATAGCTCAATAACGAAGAAAAAATGTATAAATATTAAAACTCGTTACATTATTATGGTTTGCATTCATACATTTTTAAGGGTTTCGTTTTGTCCATAAATAGGCACCTACTTCTCGAAAATGGCCGAATTTCTGTCGTTTTGTCCATGTTTAAGCAGTCCCTATAGACACATTTGACATGACTAATAACTGAATGTCACAAAAAATAACATCAACAATAAGGGGTACTTTTTTGTTTTAAAACATATCGGCGCAGCAGATGGTTAAGTTCGGTCAACAAGGGTAGAGCGCCATAAAAAATCTACAATGTTACATTGTCATTGTACCTAAATTTATTTTTTTGGTTAATTTTTACCTGATCATGTAAATATCTAATCCCGTTACATAATTGCCTACAAACATCTACTTTCTCTAAAGGTTGACAAACACTTTTATCCCGTATCCATCGCCCAAGACTGTAATCCACCAATTCCTGCATCACATATGTTTGATTCTAGAAATATAAATATAAAATTTGAAACATAAAAAGTTAATTTTTATTCACTTTGATGATCAATTTTGATATTATGAAAAATCCTTCATTTTTGAAAAAACATTTTGTAGCCAGAAGTCTTAGAATTTTTTTTCTCTTTCGTTTTATACCCATATGCAGTCGTTTCCGGTCATTTGAAAATTCCGGATTTTAAAATATTTTGAAAAAAAATTCGAAAATTTTTTCAAAATTTTTCAAAAAATATTTTAATTTTTTTTGTAAAAAATGATTCAAAATGACTTCCTCGGATTTTTAATACCTCTCTTAGCCTCTATTTTGGTCTCAACGAATGACAACCTACTTTGATCAACCAATATTTCCGGAAAAAATAATATTTAAAGATAGTTTTTTTAGACGCGACAGATTTGACTGTGCTACAACAGACAACCGTATGAGATATCACAAAACGTTTTTTGCATTGAACTGGAAACTACGGCTGAAAGCTTAGGCCAAATTTTTTGGATTTGCTTTTGCGATTTCTCCTAAATAATATGTATAACTGTAGTTAATTATTATACACAAGTACCTGCAAAACATGTTATAACATATATACTGTATGTAAGTTTTTTTCTCATATTTTTCCAATTTGGACAAATCTGATTTCTACTGTTTTGATTGGTTAAATCTTGAAAAGACGTAGGTATTTGCCAAAATTGATCGTTCTCATTGACGGATAGCAAGTTATCCAAATTGGAAAAATAGGAGCAAAAATCTTACATACTACAGCACATACATATCGTTTAAATTTTATGGAGAATTCTTTAACATCAACAATTTTGATATTTAGCATACAACAACTTCCGGTTTTCAGGATAAATAATGACTCAATATCGAAGAATTAAATTTTGTCATTATGAAAAATCTCAAGAAAACTTAATTTTTGGAATTTTATTTTTCAGCCATTAGTCTTAGAATTTCTTCTAGTTTCATTTCATACCCATATCGGGTCATTTGAAAATCTCGAAAATTTAAGAAAATAATTTTGACCGCTTTTTTCGTTTCCAGTTGAATGCAAAAAACCGTTTTGTGATGTCTCATACGGTTCGTCTGTGGTGGAACAGTCAAATCTGTCGCGTCTAAAAAAACTACCTTATTTTTAGTACCTATTTATTTTTAGTACACGATACAGATTTTTTCAAAAAAAGTCGACAATGTCATTAAAAATTTCTAAAAAAATATACCGAAAAAATACAACCACTTTACCTTTAGGATTATAAATTGGTCATATCGAATTAAGTTTGGGTGTCTTAATTCCAACAACTTTCTCACAAACGATGGCTTCAATTGTGGTAATTGTTTTGTCTTCAACTTTCGGAGGGCAACTTCGCGACCCTCTGTCGATAATCCAAGATATACTGTTCGGCCTGAAATTATTTAAAAAAAAAAAAATTATCAATTTTTTCATAAAAATAAAAAAACACATTTCAAGGTGAATTTACCTGATCCGAGCTTTAAATGTTGCTGTTTGTCACAGTAATAAACTTTGTTTTCAATACAATTTAACTCTGTGGCTTTCATCTGGGCCATGGCGAGAAATCGTGTTTTCCAATGAAGTGACCGAGATGTCCATTCGGGGGTGTTGTCGTTATTTCTGAATAGAAAAAAATATTTGCTTTATTTTGAGAACTAAAATTTATTATATACATAATTATATGTACATAATAATATAACTGCATATACAAATCTAAAAATACAAAATTTCTATCAACACAAAAAGTCGATAAAAAAGACGTAGAATACGGTTCAAAAAAAATTTCTTATTATTTTTATAATTTTTAAACAATAACTATCAATGAATTACTTATACAGCTCAGTTCTTAAATTTTTTGTAGATCCATCTGATGCCCATATACATAATATAATAATTTTCAAGCAGAGAATTACAAAAAAAAATTTAAATTTTTTAAAATGCATAATTTTCAGATGTCCGGAAATGACCCAATATGGGCTATATTGGGTCATTTCCGGACATCTGAAAATCATGCATTTAAAAAAAAATCGAAAAATTTCAATATTTTTTTGTAATTCTAGAGAGCAGATGCTTTCAAATAATTCATAATTATGAATTTGGCCCTCTTCGATTTTTTTATCCTTCTTACTTTAGTTTACTTAAGAAGTTCTTAGGCTCCGTTTTGGTCGGCGAGTATAAAATGCGGGGAAAAAAATTGACAAGTCAAAAATAAGGGTCGTCTGAAAATTAAATTTCCAAAATAATAAAAACATGTTGCAGGGTTCGCCGGGAGGCCAAACTATTTAAAATCTCATTCAAGAAAGAAATTGTATTATCAATTTTTTTTCACGGGTAAAAAAGTCAAATTTAGCTTACGTTTCGTCACAACTGCAATCTTCGATTCCGCAATCGCAAACGTAGCTATTGGGCGACCAATCAACGTCATGTTTGACGAGAATAGAGCCAGTACTCGATGTTCTAACCCGGCTAGGTTCAAGAACCAACTCCGGCGCCCATCGAATAGATTTTGTTGCAAATTCGGAACCCTCGTCATCACCTCGAGATGATTTACGGCGGCGACGGTGCGTGAATGTATTGTTGGAATCTTCACTAAAAAAGGGTTTTAACGTCTAGTAGACAGTCGAATAAATTGCCCTGACATGAGATCAAATTTAGAATGAGTTACTGTAGAATAAAAAACTTTTAAGATCGTAGAACATTTTTGATAATTTTTTGATGCCAGAAAATAGGGTTGGCAATAATGGCGGGAATTTTTTTAGCGCAATAGTTGCTACTGTACCTTTTTCTCGGAAATGGCTTGAGGGATTCTCAAAATTTCAAAGGTAAGTCAGAGGAAAGGTTTCGGGATTCACCGAAAAATAATTTTGTGTCTCGCCGGATATCCGGTATACCGGAATAAACCGGTCAAATCTTAAATTGCCGGTTTCTCGGTCACTGTATATAATACGAGTTTGATTTTTTTTACCATTCGGCTTAACATTTTTTGAGCAAAATTTTTTGGGGTCAAATTTTGTAATATGACCCCAGAAGATCAAATTTGAAATATTACCCACACGGGGTCATATTAAATTGCATATGAAAAGAAATTTTATGAAGATTCCAAATATATCGAAAATAATATTGTCGCATTTGACTTGTCATCGAACATGTTTATAGAATTGCCCTCTTCCATCATCCCCTACTTTAACCCCTTCACACCCTTTGACTATCTAAAGGCAAAAAAAATTTCGGGAGCCAAAACGGCGCAGAAATAACATCGTCACAGACCTACAATTCAAATATGTCATAGAGTTTGCAATTTTCTTCCAAAAATATGTTGAATTTTATACCATGAGCCGTTCGAAAGTTATTTTTTCCTACTTTTTTTTAGGATTTTCGTCAAAATTTCTTAAAAAAATAATTGTGTGAAAACGATACATAATATCGAAATTCTGAGGAAGCAAGTTTTTAGGAAAGTATTTGAGGATTCTTTTGATATAAGTTTTATTTATCTGCAGTCTCTATACGAAGAATAATTTTTTCACAAGTGATTTTTATGAAACTCAAAATAATGAAAAAAAATATTTTCAAAAAATTATTTTTCGAAAGATTGAACGGCAATTTAACTCAAATAGAGCCGACGAAGACAAATCGATCAAATATAGAACATAGGTGGTACTGATTTTGAGTTTTCAGCTGATTAGCAATATTTTTCACATTTTACTGCATATATTTGACGCGCGGCGATATGAATAATTGTTTTTAAGCGATCAAGATATCATATTTCAAATTTGAGACCGGCTTTCAATAGCTAAAGTTCCACTTCTAAATTTGTAACTTATATGTCATTGTAAAAAATGTATGGTTTTTTCAAGAAATACAAGGTGAGTGAACCTCTATTTTCTCTCGCAGTTATCTAGTTTACAAACTTCGAAATTTAAAAATGTTACGTGTTGTTCACTTCATTTTATCCTTGATCTCAATCAGTGACAAATAAGTAAATTGATATATTTCCCAGTTTTCCCGTGATAAGCGCTCAAAGTATTGCCTTTAGATGGCCTTTTGGTGTGAGGCGAAGTTCTCGTTGCTGGGTGTGAGGAGGTTAAAGGTTTTCTGCCAACCCAAAAAATCAACCTTTAATTAACTCACGTTTGAATTTCAAATTTTGGTTTTTCGGAATCTTGATCTGACTCGGTTGAATCATTACGCTTCTTTTTGTTTTTATTATTTTTCTTTTTTCGTTTGGTTTTCTTGTTTTGTTGCCCTTTTTGTTCAGTAGTGTCTAAATAAATATAATTAATGCTAGTCCATTCACATATTTTAACGATTTTTATTTCGAAATTAGTTAAAAACTAAGTCAGGCTCCATTTCTTTTTCGGTCGTATAAAACGGTTAGATAGCTCGGAAGTGGCACATACGATATTTTTGGGTCATAACATAACTTTCCAAACTACGTGAAACTACAGAGCCGGTTTTTAACCGGAAATTATTGGTTTCTCTAAAATCGCTCTAAGGACCCTTCTAAAAAAAATGGAGCCTCAGCTATTTTTTCGAAAAGATTTCAAATTACTTCTAAATTAAAATTTCTGATTTTATACACTAACAATTACAGCAGAGTGCGGCGTATAGGTGAAAGTTTTTTTTGCCAAAAATAGCGTAGGGTTTTGCGGAGGCTTACGTAGGTTTTTTACGTGGGTTTCACCGTCATTTTCTTTGGGGAACGCTGCAAAGATATACAAAACATTTTTAGTTTTCCCAGCATTTTTTTTCGCTTTCATTATAAGCTTAGAAAAGTTTCATAATTTTCGTTTGAAATTTAAGATGAAATTCATAAATCAAGGTGTTTTCTGCTTATTAAAGCTTTGAAACAAATTATTATTTGGATTATTAAGTACACTGATATAGAATTCGTTGTACAGACGGTATCTTCCGCCAAAAAAGGCAACACGGAAATATTTTTTTTTCTATTTTGAATATATTTTCGATAATTTTAGAGCTTATGATGGTGAAATCAACTATCAGGTCCTTTTGGATTACGAGAAACTGGCATTCTAAGATTTAATTGCCAAAATTCTTGTTTTGAGGTGTAATTTGACCCCACTGGAGTCATTTTGAAATTTGACCCCCTGATGTCATATTATAATTGACTCGAGAACAATTCTCCGAAAAATTCTAAGCCCAATGGTACTGAAATCAACTACCAAATGCTTATATATCTCGAGATACCGGCATGTTAGTTTTAAATCGTTTTTTTTCGGTATACCGGTTTCTCAAATTGAGACCAGACCCGGGCCAAGTTTTGCTCCAAACTCACCTCGAGTGCATACAAAAATAATTTTTCACTTCTAATGTGTAGTTCTCGCCTGAAATCGGTACCACAATGAAGGCTTGTCCAAACTATAATTGAAGTGAAAAGCCATCAAACTAATAATGCTAGGCCATTTTTGGGGTTTTTATCGAAAACTTTATTTAAAATAAATCTACAGGTACATCTACATGTAGTTAATTACTTTCACTTTTGTCCAAAATATCTCAGAGCCCTTAAGGGGGTCGGTGCATCTTGACAGATACGGATATGGGCTCGTGATGAAAAACGCTTTCCTGGGTATATATATTCCCCTCAATATATCATCAAAGTAATGTTTCATAATCCAGGCAACTTTTGTAACTACAGAATTTTCGAATTATTGCTTTTTTANATTAAACTTTTCGAATTCGACAAATTATGAGAAATTTTTGAAAAAAGTTCCGAACATTATAAAAAAAAGCCTTATTTTTTGTTTAAATTTTTTTTCATTATTTGTTTCAAATCGACGAAAAGCACTCTTCAAAATGGCAACTTTAAATTTTCGGGTAGGTGACCACATATTTTTTATATGCTATTTGAAAAATCATCTGACATTTTTTTGTGATTTTTGGTCGAAATTTTTCCGAAAATTTCTGAAGTTTTTCTCATTTCTTGCTCAAATTTTCAAACTTATTTTTCTGGAATACCCAGCTGAAAATATTGAGAATGCCACATTTTACTTTATTCAAATATGTCCTCGTTTTGTTTCTTCGCTCTTGTTTATACTCTGAATCATAATTTTTGCAACGAAACTATGGTTTGGCAGAAATCCATCGAAGCCCTCTTTGATCAAGAATTAAAAAAATTTTATTTCACCGAAACTTGCCAAATTGGTAAGCCGACCCATCCACCACGTAAAATGTATTTCATTAAAGTCATGAAAAAAAATATTTCTTTCGATGTGCTAAAATTTCGGATTTTTTCGTCATTTTTCAAAAATTTAAATTTTCGATTTTGATGTAGAAATCGTATAAAAACAAATTAATTAAATTTTAACTGGTGGTCGAGACCGTTTTTACGGCTTCTAATTAATAAAAAATAAATTTTACTTTAATTTAGACACGCGCGTTTTTGAGTGTTTTTTCAAAAAACGATTTATAAAGTAAAAATAATCAATCTGAAAAAAATCAGATTATACGAAGTAAGCTCAAAAGTGGCAACTTTCATTAAGAAAAGTTTTTATGCCAAAATTTTGAATTGGCAAAAAGTTTATCATCAAGAGAAAAAAAATTGAAAAAGTGCAAATCTGTCAAAATGCACCAACCCTCTTAAGTAGTGTCCGCAAAAAATAGAGCTCCTTCGTCAGTACACATATCATTTTATCTGATTTTACAGCTTCAAGGTAACTTTCAAGTTCATTGAATACATTTGTATTAACTTGAAAATTTATTATATACAGGGGGGCAATATCGCCAAAAAATTTTCGCGATTTAGGCTCTCAGTACAAAAGGGGTGCCCAATATCGCCGAATTTGCCAATATTTTTTGCCCAAAAATTTCGGCGATATTGCCCCCCTGTATATCAATATTTTTGGCCTAATTGGTGAGAAATTAATCTGAAATTTTTAAGTAATTATAAGTCTAGAAAAAAAATTCATAAAAATACAGTTGTTAAAAAGTCGTCATTTTCATTTCAAAATTTCTTACCTAAGGATTCCTCAGACTCAGTAGGAGAGGAACTTCCGATTCCTTCATCGTGATATAAATATTGGCTTCTTTGATTATTATTTTCTGCTCCAAGTTCAATTTTTTGCTCACAATCTACGACATTTTTCTTTTTCTTTGAAGTAACTATTTTAAAACCTTCGGAAGACTTGTTAGGCATCTAAAATTTTTCAAATTTATTTTTTTTTTAAATTTGAGAAATAAAAGAATGAATTAGCAGTTTTTAAAAAGTAAATAATTCAAAACAATCTCGAAAAAAGTGAAATTAGGAAGAAATCAAATTTATTTAATTTGGCCATTAACTTGAATCATGAGAAAAAATAAACTAAAAAATATTTTGAAGAGATAAATTATAAGAAATCGTTAAAAGAAGTCGTTTTCATAGTTCAAATAAATTTTCTTTTTTTAAAACGTCGAAAATAAGAATTTAGAGAATCGAAATTTTTTAGATTTTTATGTTTTAATTTTCTAGAATACCGAAAACAATTTAACGGCGAAAAATAAATAAATACCGCGTGAGTTTCGAGTGGCGTCGAGGCGAATCACGATTAGTCGTACTAAATCCTCTATAACGGGCTTCAGAGACCGATAAAGGTATTATTTGCAAATTCAAAATACAGAAAATTATGTCCGGAATTCAATGATACTGAATAAAAAAAATGCATGAAAAATTCCATTCTAGCCATTTTTTCTCGAATCATGGTAAGCCTCGGCGCCACTTGAAATTCGGTGGTCTATTACATCGTAATACGATTATCGTATGTTCAGTTTTGTCGTAAATTTTATCAGCATTTTCTCTCAGAATTTTTCGCGATAAGAAAAAGTAATTTGATACCAGGGATTTCGCAAGTTTTTATGGAAAAAACCCCCAAAAGTGCTCAATTATTTTTTGTTCCACTTAACAATAAGTTCAACTTTTACGGTTCGATTTTAACGTTTTCGATCTTTGCTAACCAAACTTTGGTTTTAAAGCGCTGACGGCCCGATGAAAAAAGTTGAAAATATTTTTGTAATTTGATTTTTTTTTATTTCTTAACTCGCGGGCTAAAAAAGACTCGCGGGATAAAAAGACGTCAAAATGTGGTTCATCTGATGCTTAGTAAAAGATTAACAGAATCAGTGTTAATTAACGTGGGAAGATACTGCTAGAGAACTGTAGACATATCATTTATGCAATAGAAAAATACAGTAGTTTTTCCTAGTAGTCTGACTCAGATTAATCAAGTAGCTATCTTGTTCAAATATTAGTTCAAAATATGATGAGGATTTTAACATCTCTGGTAATGCGGAAAGGTGTCTTCAAAATTCTATATCATACCATTCCGATCCTGATTAAAGTCTCAATAATTAAAAAAAAAACACGATTCCTTTTTATCAAATGGTATCAAGGCTATCCCGATTTTCATCGGTTTCAGACTAATTTCAAAACTTGGCCATCTATTTTTGAAATAAGTGTGAAGATAACGAGTCGGTTTTTCATTCAGACCAATTTGGCTACAGAAAGCACGCAGCGCGCTTAGTGTACCTAGGCAAAGTATACTGAGGACAAAAAAAGACGATTGGCCAATTTGGGTACACTAAGCAAGACCCCAAGATAACACTTGTTTCGAGAATGTATTTGTTAACGTTTTGAAATTAGTCTGAAACCGATAGAGATCGGGATATTAAAATAACTCAAGAAATAATAAAAATTTTAAAAACGGCTTTTCACTTTAATGCAATGGGTGACTAGCGTCCATTGTGGTACCGATTGCAGGCGTATCAGAAGCTAAAAGAAAGGCAACCAAAGACGTTCAGGGCTCAAACTTGGCCGGGATTGGTCTCAACGCAAACCACCGGTAATTACCGGTTAAATCTTAAAACCTCGATATTTCGAGAAGAGAAAAGCCGTCAGTGAATAAATTGTGGAAAACTCAGAATATTTTATTTTGAGTTAATAGTTGAAGGTCATATTTCTTTTGAGGTCATACTTTTGAAATAAGTCGGAAACCGATAGATGGTTTTTTCAATTTAGGGGTTTGGGGACCCCAACTTGGGTGGTATGAATCTGATCATAGAGGATGATTTATAATTTTGAAAACACTTTTACACATAGCGGGACACTAATAGTGTCACACTATGGTGGTTTTTTTTAGGAACTACGTGCAAATTACGACTTTCTCGTATTTGGAAACCTCATGAGACTATATATTGGCAGATAGAGAATTTAATTCCGCATCTTTCGGTGGAATTTTTTTTTGAATTTCAGACCGATTGACCGGTAATGACGGATTTCCGGTCGGTCCGATTTTCAAAGTTGTTTCAATCAGGCCAAAATTCGGTGTGTAGACTAATACGTGCACAAGGAGTTCGAATATGATATCAGATTTTATCGATGACGTCATTGTGAGTTATTTTGGAGTCACTTTAGATGACGTCATAGAAAATATTTACAACTTGTACAAACACGGTAACTTAATAAAAACGCGAAAAAGGGTTAATTCGACACGGGGAGTTCGAATCTGATACCAGAATTCACTAATAAAAACATTATGCGTCAATTTGGCTCAAATAGGAGTGATTATGACTCATGATGACGTCATCGATGTAATCTGGTATCAGATTCGAACTCCTGGTGTCCGAATTAGTCTACATACCGAGTTTGAGTCTGATTGGACTAACTTTGGAAAACGGACCCACCGGAAATCCGCTATTACCGCGGAATTAAATTTCTCTATCTGTCAATATAAAGTTTCGTGGGGTTTCCAAATACGAGAAAGCCGTAATTTGCACGTAGTTCCTAAAAAAATCCACCTATCTGGAAATGAATGTATTAAATCAAATCTTATAAATATACGGCAAATTATATCAAAGATTGGGATCCCTAGGCCTTTACTTTCGCGTACGCGTTTGACCCACATTTGACCAATGAGAGCACCAGATATCACTACTTTGACCAATAAAGGCTTCGAAAATAAGTTCAAACGCGAACGTAGAGGCCTAGGGATCCCCTTGTTAGATATATACCGTATATAATATACGGTATATTATATACATTATTATATGTACGGTAACTGTAAAGTCACGAACTCAACTTAACGATTTTGACGAATTAAAATACTTTAAAGCTATATTTTGTATTGGGGTTTTGACTCAAAACTTTTGAGGCACAAATATAATATTTTGCTACTAAAAAATAGATTTTATACAAAGTTTCGATTTTATTTATCATTATTATTAAAACTAATAAGTCTCATTGCAGCAAACTCATTTATCCTTCTCAGGAATATTTTTCAAACCACTTTTCCGATTTCCAAGAATTTGGAAAATTTTTAGAACTCCTCGAAATTGAAAATGTTCGACTTCTCTGGTCTCGATTTAGAGAGGAAATTTCCAGCATATCTTCACAATCAAGATTGAAATGAAATAATTTCCCGTTATTTTCGATTCTGCTATGACTTTGACTGCGAGTTTGAATGAATATTTGATCAAGCACGCCAGCTTATGTAATAACAGATTTACATGGTGACAAAAGTGTTATTAAAATACGCTAGAATTAATTTTGAAATTAAGGAGGGAAAATTTCGAAGTTATTTGTTTAGTGCACAAATTTATCTCGTGATCTAAAAAACAGATCGCACATATTTTTCTGGAATTTTATATTGAACCTAAAAGAATTTGGAATTTTTTAAAAACCATATTTTAGCCCAATTTTGATGTATCGGATACCAGGTGTCCCAACTTTTTGTCTCGATTTAAAAAAAACAAAAATATATTGAAAAACGCTTCGCGTATATTTTCGGAATGTACACTTTCGAATGCTTTAAATTGTAAATGTGATGTCATATCGAAAATCCTGCCTATGTGTCATATTTTATCAGTACGTCACAAGAATTGAAATCCTGTGATTTCATTGGTCCTGTGAATAGAATCCTGTGATTTAATTGATCACTTTCTCTATTTGTGACGTAGTGATAAAATACGACAAATAGGCAGGATTTTCGATATATGCTAAAAACACTCATTTTCAGGGTTTATTCATGGATTTAGGCCAAATTCAATGAAAAAGTTTTTTTCGCATATATTTGTTGAGGTAACAAATTGGGTGAACCCTCAAAAAAATATGTTTTAACCTCGCCGAATGAAAATGTACAAAAACGGTATTGGACCGGGAAACCAACCGCTTTGGTCATAGCCTATGGCTCATATAGGCTATGACTCACTGAGTGTTGTTTTCATATGACTCATAGCCTATGAGTCATATGAAAACAATTCTACCGGGTGACCTTCAAGTGCCGTAAATATTATGACAATGCAACCAATCAAAATGGATCATATCAGAATGAGAGCTTGTGATTGGATGCATTATTTGAATATTTTTTCACCTAAGGGCACCCATTTTAACTATATTTTTTTCAAATTTTAAAAATATCTTCTAGGTCCTAAAATTTTAATAACATACGACTTTCCGTTAGCTCCGGTAGTACCGGACCGGTACCCCCTGAGCTAATACCTAACTTTTAAAGACGCTGAATAAAAAAACATGTCTTTTAAGACTGAATTTTATCATATTTTAATTCATTCCTTTTGGGTATCACTAAAATGCCTCTTTGCAATTGATAACGAAGCAAAACCTGGGCAGATGTGACCGAATGTTTTTCCGCAATCTTGTTCAGTAAACGGTTACAAATTAAATTAACCCCATGTTCATCCTTTGTCCAATCTATTCGACCAAGCGACATAAACGCATTATATGGGGTGGATTATTCAATTAATAATTAATTTTGAATACAAAACAATAATAAATGTCTTTTAAAAACTTGATTTGGCCGAAGATAAATTATCTCCATGAAACTACTTTGGCCAAATATAGGCTGAAATTTCAAATGATTTAGAATGCCGTAAAAATTATTTCGAAACCCGGTAATTTGGCTTGTTAAGGGGGTAGCGGTCGCAAAAATGTACTTTTGTACTCCACTTTACCAGAATACTAAACTGCTTCGAAACTTTTGAAAATAGCCATTTTGGATGATCTATCCTTAATCTACAATAATAATTCATTCAGAATAATTTTTGGTCGACCCTGGTGACCCACCATGCGGCAAGTTCTAGAGCTCCTAACCAAATTTTCAAATTCTATCTTCTCCTAGAGCTTGCATACGATTTCACTCAAACTTGGTATGAACCACGGAAACACTTATGGTTGTAATATGATGGTGGGATTTTTTAAATGTCCAACTAGTTTTTTCTAGAACTGCGAAAAACCGCCTAATTTCAAGATTTTCGCTATTCAAAATCTATCTTCTCCTAGGTTACATTTCAGAATGCGTATTAAATTTGGAGTATAAATGTGCAGTATAAAAAGATGGAGAAATATGTTTTTGTTATTTATGATGGTGCAAAATTTTAAAATATTTTGTGGAATTCTAGAAAATCGCATTTTAGTGAACCGGAAGTGAAAACTCGAAAATAAAAGTCGTCGGATTTAGTCGAAAGTACCACCAAATTAAACCTTGAGTTTCACTGATCAAAAAATCTGCTTACAGCTTTTTGATATTTTTGATTTTTCTGGTCGAAAAGTGGGTTTCAATGTTTTCCAAAAAAAATACTCAGAAGAATTCTGAAAAAAATGAAAATTCGAACTTTTTTTGGGATTTTTTTTTGTTTTGTTTTAATAAGTTTATGCTTTCTGAGTGTTTCCTAGCAATTTCGTGCTATTTTTACACCCCAAAAGTACCCTAGAAAGATTGCGACCGCTACCCCCTTAAAGTCAATTTTTACCGTTTTTGCCGGTTTAAATCGCCTCTCAGAATTTTCAACGATTCCGCGACAGTTCCGCTTATATCCTGAATAGAGTCTTGTTGGACTTTGCTTGTTTGGTCTAGTACATTATACTATTAAAGTACTAGACCAAACTAGCAAAGTCCAACTAGACTCTATTCAGGATATGTGTTTCATAATAATAAATTCCGAGATTGACCGTAAATTACGGGGAAATATATATGACTATAGTAGTATAAATGACCGGATGGTTAAAGAAATGTTTTAAGAGTTTTAGCCTAATATTTCATCTAAAGTTTTATTTCGAAATTTTTAGCTGATTTTCTTTAAGACCTCGAAATATCAAGACTATCACAGAATTATTTCAAGGCACTTTTTCTGAAAATCGCCGCCGGAATTGTCATTTTTTAGCCTGACATGTTAAACCGTATCATTTTGTTTGAAAATATCGTGATGATCTTTCTCAGCACGATAATGTTTTTGCGGTTATAGTAAATCCACCCACTCTGTTATAGAAATCCCATTCAGTTTATGATGCTTTATTAAATCTGATTGTGCTAAAAATGGATGAACTTCAATTTGATTGTTAAAAGGCCGAATTGTACATGAATTGAGAATTCGGTCTATTAAATTGGGTATAAAAAACACTATTGAATCTAAATTTCAAAATGAATCATTTTAAATGATACATATATAAAAATGATGTAATATGTTCACAAAAAAATAAGGCATATTTTGATTGAATGAGACTTCTGATATAAGTTTTTTTTTCACTAAGACTGACATCGAGTTAAAAAACCTATTGCTTTTATAGTATTAATTAATAGTACAATTAATTAATTAATTGTGTTAATTAATGTGTGTTAATTGTGAGCTTTTTTATCTAATGTACTCGTCTTCGATTCATCAATTTAAAGAAAGTTAAAGATTTTGGGAGTTGAGGGTTTTTAGCGATGAATGTATGCAGATGGATCATCTGTGATGGTGATTGAGCCAATAATTATCTAAAAATAGATTACTCATTCTCCGCGTGATAACACTCAACCCCCATAGATTTTTACACTCTCAAGATACTCCCAAGACAAAAAACCTGCTTACTAGAACGGTCACAAATATATCAATTTATTTTATTTTAGAGCGCTGCGCTTTATTAATAATTTGGCATACAATGTTATACCCTGGAACCTATTTGTGCGATATCAAAGTTAGAAACTCCAATATTTTTTACTAAACCAAGTACGACCGCTTTTTCCAACTCTTTCCACATTTCAACATGGTCAAAATCATTAAATATTGGAGTCCCAGATAAATCCTGCCCCATATTAATTTTATAAAAGACTTCTTTCTCGTTTAAGTTCTTGTATCCCCAAGGGGTGTGGATTAGGTATAGGTCAATATAGTCAAGACCAAGTGTATTGATTTGGCTTCGGAATGTATTTTTAAAATCGCAGTTTTCAAACATATTGTCGTTATTTTGAAATTAAATAATTGCATTTTCAGAAGCGTCGTGTTATTTTAGTGTCACGCATTTTTATAAAAATACATTAAAAAATCTTTTTCACCCACAACTTTACTAAAAAATCGTCTTCTCAAAAGCAGTAAATTCCTGCTACTTTTTCCCTATTTAAATTTTACAAGGTGAACCCATTGATTTCATTTGAACTCACACATTTAATTTTGTAAAGGGAGTAAATATATCGAAGATAATCCTTTGGTAAGCCTTCTAACTCCGCGCCATAACTGTGATGTCAGAAAAGATAGTGACCAATCAAACCACACAATTCTTAGAATAAGTTGACAAACGTGTGATTTGATTGGTCAGTATCTTTTCTGACATCACAGTTATGACGCAGAGTGAGAAAGCTTACCGAAGGAATTTCTTCGATATATTTCATTACTACCTTTACAAAACTAAATGTGTGGGTTCAAATGAAATCAATGGGTTCATGTTGTAAAATTTAAATACAAATGGATGCTTTCACACATGAGTAATGTGTGGGTTGGAATTTGTACTAACGAGCTAATTATGACGCATTTCATTATCTTAAATATACATGTCTTGTAATAGCCCCAACTATCAGATCAGGTTTATGGAAAGTGCCGAATAATTTCGACGTAATGAACATTTCATCACGAGAGTTGATTATGCCTTCAGAAATAGAATCTCTGAGTTAGGGTAATTAACTTAGTGCGAAATAAATATCAATTACCGACCGTAGTCCACGAAATCTATCAGCCCTGATGTAAACCAATAAAAACTCAGACAGAAGCAAATTATTTTCCAAAGTAAAAAGAGGAAATTCCACGAATTTAATGTAAATTTAAATGTTTTGATAACAACAAAAAATCAAATTTATACATGTAATTTGACACCCTAATCTTACGGCTTGGCCTACGATTCTTTCTGTCCCATATACATGTGCCGTATCAATTAATCTGTAACCACATTTGATCGCATTTTTGATAGCACTATAACCTACATTCCCACTAAGTCGAAATGTTCCAAAACCCATACACGGAATCGAATGGCCTGTATGAGGAGAAATCCAAACACTTCTAAATCAGGGGATCAAAAGTAATTTTTGAGTTCTAGGTTAACTAACTCGTAGACTCGATTTTAGCCAAACGCGTTGCCACACACCATTTAATCGCATTTTACGACGCTTAATCATTGATGACAAGATCAATTATAAAGTTATCGATAAACTTTGAAACAAAATGACTTTTGTGCGTTTTTTTTTGAAAATTTTTACTGTATTACAGTACTTATTTTTTGCAAAAAAAATTTTAAATCACAAAATTAAACCTTTCATCGTGATCAGAAAAAAATTCTAAGACATTTTTTCCATTACATCATAGCCCGAAAATGATCACGTGACCGTATATTCAAGAAATAAGGTCGGCAAAATAGTACTGTTTTTTTTTCAAAAACTGCTTAAATCACATTTTTGAAAAAAGTGAAAAGGTTCTTTAGAAGTTTTTAAGACTTTTTTTCCATTACACCAAAGTTCAAAAACGATCACGTGACCTTCAAATTAGGAAATAAGGTTTTGGTGAAAGTAAACAAATAGTGATCAAATTACCCGAAATATTTTTGAGCCAATAAACACCTAATTTAAGAGTTTTGAACATAATAATATTTTTCCAAACACGTCACGTGATCTTATTTTTCGCAATAAGGATTTATCTATGACATATTTCAAACCTTATTTTTGAATTATTTCGTCACCTGATTTTATTCGGACTTGGTGTAATGAGAAAAAGTTTTTAAAAACGTTTGAAGTTGACCCTGGAATTTTGTAGAAAACATATAATTATTTTTAGACAGAGCGATAGAAAATCATTTGAAGTTTTATATGAGGTAATTGCAAATATAAATTAAGGTTTAATTTCATCTTATTATTGCACTTTTCTCTGTAACAGGAGTAATTTTCGCAACTTTTGTTTTCTTATCCTCATTAAACGCCTTTAAATTCGTTTAAAATTTTATTTTGTTTTTTCATTTGTATAGCAAATTGGCTGAATATTATTTTAAGCTATTGAAAAATGAATGTTGAAAATGAAACTTTGCTAATATGGCCGATTTAAAAGTGTGCAACGCGTTGGCTAAAATCGAGTCTGGGTACAGATTCATGTCTATAAGTCTACGAGTTAAAAAATAACAGGCTCAACCTCTTTCTACAAAAACATTCTAAAAAAATATAATTGTAGTAGGTTATTATCACTTTTTGATCCCAACTATCAATTGAAGATAAATTCATTTTTTTTTAATTTTTAGGCATAATGATTGTTTTCAACTAAAAAACGAGCAGGTCATAAAAACATCAAACTTGTCATAAAATTTAACGATTACAACGTAACCTCTACATGATGAAAAACATCCTTGAAAAAAATGATGTTTCTGAATATATCAAAAATTATACTTGCTGGTCTCGTAGAACTTTGACGTAAGAGACCTAAAAAATCGTGTGATTTCATTGGTGAATACACATTGACTCTTGTTTATTGACCAATCAAAACACGTTCTAGACGTGTCTCTGACGTCAAAGTTCTACAAGACCAGCAAGTATAATCTTTGATATACAGTATGTCTTTTTTTAATTTGAAAATCGGGAACATTTTGACACCGTTTTTCATTGGCTGGCAAACAATTATGATGTGATGATTATGTTTTATCTCAGTTCTTATCGGTTAGATAAAAATTCACCAAGACTAGGTTTTATTTAATATCAAATTTAGCGTCTAATTTCATTAATTCGGGAACCATTTTTGCTGTTACTTCTTAAAATGAACCCATATTTTTTCATTTTGATTAAAAATACCACAAATTGTACTGTCAATCTTTGAATAAAATTTTAAATTATTAAAAAAAAGCCCAACGGAGTTCACATTGTAGACAATTAATTTTTAATATTCTCGTATCAAATTTATACCCGAAAAAACGTTGCTGATAAACGGTGGTAAACTTTCCGAATACCTTTTCATTCGATAATTTCTCGTTTTTAGGGCGAAAAATACCGTCGCTCGTTTTCATATCTACAACCTGGCATCAATTCATAAGACAATTTAATTATTTAATATCAAGGTCAACCAAAAAACTTCCTACATAGCGAAGTACAAGCTCTGCCCTAAAGCGAATAATATCTGGTTTCTAAAAATATATAGTTTTTTAAATTTCCTTCATATATTTACTAAAAACTCAAAGTTCTATCAAAATTATACCATATGAAAGATTATTATCACATATGTTTATAAAAACTTGGTATTTTATCTGGACTGATTGTAAAGTAAGGTTTAGCCTCGGGGTACGAGGCTTAAGAACTCACGAGATGTTCTAATCAATTGCAAAATATGTATTGCGAAATATGCACAGTTTCGAAATAACCTTCAAATTACGAAATTGATATTATTTATCATGATATATGCTAATTTAATGGTCATACTTGTGAATATACACGTACGGTTGCACGTAAAATGTCTACTTTGTAGAATGTCTGCTTTGTGAAATGTCTACCTTGTAAAATGTCTATTTTTTTTAAACAGGTAAATATCAAAAATAATATTATCTACGACGTTTCGGATTTATTCCATTTTCAAGCATGACTTATTCAGTGAAAAAATTAAATAATCGAACATTAAGTTCTTTTAAATTTGCATAATCGCTGATTGGTTGAGCCTCAAACCCCCAACCTGCACGAGATGTCCTATCCCCCCACCTGCACGAGAGTGTTTCAGAACACACACATAGTTAGATTGTCAATCATTAATATCGACTAATAGAAATAAAGGGTGGGTTGTTCTGAAATTTCTCGGAGGTAAAAATATATGAAAATGGAAAAAAATTACGAAAATTTTTTGTTCGTCACGTGATCAAAATTAGCGATTTCTTAATATAGCGAAATAGCTCTTTTCACCACCAGGTGGCGCCGAGTGTCAAAATTAATATGCCAAAGTTTTCCCCTCCAAAAGTCACTCTAGTGAGTATATTTGAAGATCATTATCTTGTTCCAGTACTGTTTTAACTGCATTAAAGAAAAATTGCATCCAAATAATGCATTTCCGGTCTGATGAGAAATTTCTAGAACTCATCAAAATTCTTGAAATTAAAATAAGGGGAACTATCGGGGTCTGTTCCGATATTCCGCCGGCCAAAATGACACTTCCCCAAAATATTTTTGTTCTCTGTGTCTCTAAACACGATCGTGCAGGTGGGGTATAAATAGTGATCAGATTGGTATAAAATAGTGCAGGTGGGGGGTTAATAGTGATCAGATTGGTATAAAATAGTGCAGGTGGGGGTTAAATAGTGATCAGATTGGTATAAAATAGGGACCAGTGTGAAGCCCAAAGAATTCTAGAAAGAATGTCAACTTTTTTATTTTAAATTGCAAACTTTTTCACTTAAAATATTGTTTTTTTATATTGTTGCTTTAGATGATCGTCATCAAACAATAGCTAGATGATCGGTGAAAATCTGAGATATAAGTTATATCATATCTATTACGGGGCCTTCTGGAGATTATTTGTCATTTAGGCCTTTTTATAACAACAGAGTAGCAAAAAATCTCCAGGAGGCCCCGTAATTGATATAACTTTCAACATGGCTTAAAATTAAAAACTATCTCAATTTCGGTTTTTTTCGAAAAATTGTGGGATCGGTCCTTATCCAATTTTTCTAAAATTCGCTCTGAAAGGCCGCTTTTAATCAAAATCATTATTCTGAAGATTTATCTGAAGGCACCCTATTCAAGTAAATTTTGATCAACTTTAAAGAAAGAAGTTTCTACTCACAGTAGTCTTTCAGCTTATTTTTCGTTTATTAGCCGATTTCTGAAGTCTCTTGATAAATTCAGTTTAAATGATCTCAATTTTAGCAAGTATATTTTTACGTTAAATATATATTATTTACGCTGTCTACTGCAGACCCTCACTTATAATAATTATAGAATCTAATTCATTGTCAAAAAAAAGTTTTTGCTTAGGACACGTCTTTTTTTCATGTTTTAGTCACCTTTTGATTAGTCATTTCTTCAATTTTATTTATTAATTTCCTGTTCATTATTTTTGGGAAGAAAGCGTTAGTAGAGTTTAAACATTCACCAAATTGCCCTTTATCATTTTACGGGCAAGTTTCCAAATAAACCAGCTTTTTTCAGACTTTTTTTTCGTCCGATCTGATTTTATTGCAACAGAAACATGAGAAATAGCTGAGTCAATGAAGGTTAAATAAGTTAGGTAAATATTAGTCTCCATGATACGGATTTTTGAGACACTGGCTAGACCATTGTAATATTTTGAATTGCGATTCAGCAATAATTTAATGCGGTAATGTAATTCATGTAATTTAGCTTAGGTACTTTTTTTTAGGTGGGCCCACCCTTCTCATGACGATTACGAGAAAACCATAGGGGATATCGAGAAACGTTTTTTTGCATTCAACTGCCAACTAAAAAAGCTCAATAGAGAAATTTTTTGCTTATATCGGCATATTTTCAGATAAATATAACTTGATTTTTTCAAGAAAAACGTTTATTATTTCGAATGACCTTTAGAAATCTCTCTTATTAAATTTCTTTCCTCTCTGATCGATTATAATGAGTATTTTTTATTATTTTTTTGTTAATTTGGATGCTTCCCGAAAAGCGAAGAAAAAAAACACTTTCCACAAAAGTTTGTGCTAACCTCCAGGGCATGATATGGATGATTAAGTTTTCATAACTTGATGAGTTCATGAAACAGTAGGTTAAATAATACGGATTAAAGATTTAATTCATGAGGGTTATTAAAATTTTATCAGAATTTCTACTAATGCAGTGCATTAAATGCACATACATTTTGTCAGTAAATGTATCAAAATTCAAGCGTTTCTCTTATGAAAAGTTCCCTTGGCACGGTGTACACTTTTCGGAATGTACAGCCTGAGTTAAGAAAACTCAGGCTGTACATGTAAGTGTTTCAAAAAAAATTCGCTTTCCTTAGATAAACAAAAAGAAAAAATGTTTTTCTGTAAAATTTGTGTAAATCGTTCAGATTCTTCGCCAATGATTCACTTCAGAAAAAAATTTCCAATCAATCGTTATTTAGATTTTGCCAGTTTCTACAGGAAAGTTTTGACGTGCATTTTATAGAAAATCGATAATTATCTTGGAACGGAAATATTATATTTATGTACAGTATAATATACATTTTATATGTTTAAAATTAATACAAAGGGGAGGCCCAATATCGCCGAAACTTATTTCCCACAAAATTTCGGCGATATTCAGCACTTTCAGCGATTTTGAGCACTTTCGGCGATAATGGGACAGAAATAAAGTTTTTGTTAAAAAATGCGTAGGCGTTCGAATTGACGTCATAATTTTAATTGTATTACAGCGATATGGGCACTGGAAATATTTTAGCTAAAAATCGCTTAGTTTTTTTCAGCGATATTGGGCTGGCGATAGGGACACTCCATATATTAAATTAATAAAAACATGTCAGTGGTTATGATTTAAACATTGCAATACTTATAAGCTTTGAAAAGCAGCATTATTTGATTTATTTTATTATAAAAACACAAAATTTGACATCGAATTTGGAAGTTTATAGTTCCATGTTTTTATAATAAAATAAGTTCAAATAAAGCTACATTTCAATGTTTATGAATATTACAATGTTTATATCATAAACACAACCGAGCATTATTTCTAAAATGTGAATCGTAACTGGTTCAATAAATTACGAAGCCCGCGGATGCCCAGCAATCGAACTGGCTTCAACATTTTTTGTGTGATATGACTTCCGGTATCGAAAGCTGTACTTTACCGGTAAATTTTATCAACTGGTACTTTCGATAACGTTGAAAAAAGAATCTTGAGAAAACCCCACATGCTTATGAGTCAGCTGATTAGGTGTTTGTTATCGGCATTATAACTTCCATGAGAACTCGAGAACTAAAAGGTCACTTGAAGTGACTCACTTTTCACATAATCTAACAGATTTTTTTTTGAAAAACCCCAAAAAATCCTACGGTTTAAAATGACCGCAAAAAATGCTCTAAGATGGACAAATAAAATCGGTATCCATATTTTTAGGGAGAATTCGATATCTCGGGATCATAAAATAGTACTACAGTGTATACAGTATAGTCTATACTCATCGGGGAAGCTGTTTTGAAATGTAATGATTCATGCGTAGGTTTAAGTTATTTCATACAAAAAACAAACTTTCTCTCACCGCTCTATACAGCTTCCCCAATTAGTATTGTATATCGCTACCGGTGTAAACAATTGTGCCCGAAAAGTTTGTGTTCACCTAAATCGGGCCCTAAATACTGCATCAAAATGAACAATTTTTTGAATTTTCAATTTGTTATTAGACCCCCTAAAATTTAGTGTTTTTACCAAAAACTAACACAGGGCAAACTTGACAAGTTGCGTCGTTTGAGATAGGTCCTGGCTTTTTGACCCCAACGGGCCTCCAGTAACCGGCAATTTACCGGTTTTTGACCGAAAATCTGATGAAAAATTATCGGATTTTCAAAAAAATATATTTTTCGAATACATTTTTAGTCAATACGGATTACATTTACATAAGGATAGTTAGAATTGCACTTTCTGCTTTGAAACTATTTTTTTAAATCTAAAAAAACGTATTTTTGGTGCTACCGCCACCAGGTGTCAGATTTGTTTTTCAAAGTCAAATTTTTGTCTTCTTGAGGTCAATTTTATATTCTCTATAAAATCATCATGATAAGATCAATATTTCTCTTTTTCCAAATCAAAGGAATTCTCCCTACATATTTGACTTTCAAAATTTCTTATTTCAAATCATCAGAAAACTCAGGCTGTATATTTTTCCTACAAACAAATTTTTTCCTGTTAAACATTTAGTGTATGTGACACATAGTATGTGTTCATAATATGAAAATATATTATATATGAATTATATATTCAAAAAAAAAATAGAGAAAATATGAACTTCATATTTTCTCTATTTTTTTTTGTGTTCTTTCCGCAATATTTATGTTCTCTATTTTCGTATTTTATATTACTTTATTTTTTTACTGTATAAAATTTCTACTCATTCGATGTAGCCAATAGAAACCGCGCCTTCGAAAGGGTTTTTCGCATGTGATTTGAATTAATGATTTATTGTAGAGAAAAGACCTTAGCGAAATCGACTTACTGAGAAAATATAAACCCGAGAAAAACCTCGGAAATGGGTCGATCTTATGCTGTAGATTCGGAGAAAAAATTTTCGTCAGAGGTGCTTGATTTTTCGTTCTCAGATGATGGGCAAATGGTGGCGATCTCGGAGATAAGTGGGAAATGTTCCGTTATTAATGTTTTGAATGGAAAAAGATTGATTTGAAAGAAATTGCTTTAGAAAAACAGAAATTCTTTCGTGAAATTAAACCAGGGATCGGCAAACTGAAAAATTTTGCTTGGCCAGGGCGAACTGGGCGACTCTTTTTGGAAATTTTGCTGGGCGAGGGCGAGAATTTTTTCGCTAGGGCGAAAAAGTGGCCCAGTCGCCCAGCTTTTGCCGATCCCCAAATTAAACAACTAACGAAATTGATCCCCACCTGTGAATCACGTTTTTGAAAGATAGTTGCGGATACAATTAATTTTTCTTGAAATAATTGTTAAATGACCTTTGTTTTGATTGGTATGCATTTACATAGTAGACTCTGCATGGCTAAAAGCTAGAAAAAAGTTGTCATGGCTCAGCGCCAACAAGTTCAACTCTGAAATAAATTTGAACGTTCAAACATGCACTTGAAAGTTGAAATTAATTTGAGAGTTGAACTTTTTGGCACTGAGCCATGATTATTTTTTTGGCCTTGAGCCATGCCGAGTCTTCTTTATAAAATGTCAACTTTTTTTCAAAACATGAAAAATGTCTACTTATTAAAAGTCTGGTTAGATCTAAAATTCGACTATGTAAAATATCTACTTTTTTTACCATTTTTTATTGTAAAATGTAAACATTTTTCAAAAAATTTTTTGCAATAAGCTTGAGGAAAACTTTTCGGATATAAAACCAAAAGTTAACTGTCGAACTACATTTTGAGGCCTCGTTTTTGACTGACTTAGAAGTCAATTAAATGAATTCATAACAAGATTATTCTTGGCTGACCAATGAAAAACGTGGGTCTCAAAGTGTAGTCTTTTATTCCAATCGTTACTAAAAAAGAAGCATACTGTAGATCAGGCTTGTAAAAGGGAACAATTTGCGTGGGTTTTCGTCCCCTTTTCCCTATCTTTTACTTAAACACACGCATAAAAGGGGAACGTAATTGACTCATATTTACAAGCCTGCTGTAGATACATTTATAATTTCAATCTTTTCTTAGCGCATTCGATTTTCACGAAAAAAGATTTATCAATCTCCTTCGTATTAAAGATTATGATTCCAGAAAATTTCGAATGATTTACACTACTGGAAACGGTACCGCGCCAGGACTAGATAAAAATACAATTCGATTATTCCGACATGATACCGGTAGTGTTGAAACCGTATTTTTTGGGCATGAAGATACAATTACTTCATTATCTATCAATCGACAAATTCCGGTTTTTACAAGTACCGGTAGAGATAAAAGATTATATTTATGGGACGATAGAAGTCCTCATCCTGCTATGTCTATTCAGGTACAATATGAAGGTAATATAAAATAATTTTTTTGTGAGATGTTAATCTTTCACTTTTTATTCCGAATAAGTAAGTCACTATCCTCTTTTAAATAACTGAATTTGAAAAAAACTAAACAATATTGTAATTAGGATTACTTTCTGAGTGGTCCAAATGTGGTCGAGTTCTAGCTCTTGCATACAAAACATTTAACAAAGAATATATAGGAAGGTTGACAAAAAAATGGTATTTCTTCTTCTGTCCGCTAAACGGACTCAGAAGACAAAAAATATAGAAGAATTACGACTTTTTATTTTCGATAAAGGAGTACACAATAGAACCCTTTTCCCGTACATACCGTTATCTGAACACATTTTGAGATAAGCTTTTCATAGTTCTTCGACCACCTCGTCAAACACAAATGACCGGTCAAGGCCATGTAAATGAAGTCGACTGTCTAAGAGCAAAATTGATAATTTTAATCTGAGACAATTTTTTGCTCTTTAGCGAACCTCATTTAAATATCATATTTACCCATAGTTGCTTATAAGTTTCGATGAAAATATAACTCTAGCTCGATATTTCGCTCTATGCAAGCAGGATTTTACATTAATTTTTTTTGTTACATTTCAAAAACAAAATCCCCAGACTTAAAATAAACACAGAAAATTTTTTACGAGATTAGCCAATAAAATCGCTACTGCTATATCGAAAATCCTGCTTAGTCGTAAAAATTTATCACTACGTCACAAGAATAGAAAGTGACCAATGAAATCACTGGATTCTCGAAAAGTGACCAATGAAATTACTGGTTTTCTCTATTTGTGACGTAGTGATAAATTTTTACGACTAGGCAGGATTTTCGATATGTGTCTATAAGGACTGCGTTTATATTGATAGATTTTTGCCATATAGAGAAGTAAGTGGTCATAGATGGACAAAACGACACCTTTAAAATTGTATGAAAGTAAATCTTTAAAGATTAATTTTGTTGTCAAAAACCATAATATTGTAGTATGTATATTTTTTCTATCTAAAATAGAATAAATATATCAATTTTATGTCTCGAAACCACTGAATATTGTATTAATAATACAGTATTATCTATACATATTTTGAATTCTTCCTGTTTTTCACTTTTGCAATTCCTTACCACGTTTCCGTAGAATGATTCCATAAAGTTGACTAAACTGGGAAAAATTAATTTATAGGCGAACATTTCTAATTATAATATCTAATATGTTTTTCTGGGGAAAATCTTTTCATGAAGATAATTTCTTTTCATAGAAATGTATAAAAACCAAAACCGCATTTTTTGTTTCAAATTTTTCTGTCAGCTCATCGGAAAAGTGGAACTATTCGACTTCAACAAACTCAATAAAGGTCCGTTTGTTCAAGAATCGTTTCCGGTGAATGGTGAAATCTGGACAGATATCTCTTTTTCACAAGATAATAGATTTATTCTAATTTCAACGAATGGAAGCTATCTTAAACTTTTAAGTTCGTTTGACGCCAAACAAATAGATGTTGATTTATCAGGACATTTACCATCAAATACACATAAACCTCCCATAAAAGGAGCATTTCTAGAAGGTAAGAGATTTGTTACTGTCAAATGTGTCTACGTATAAGGATTGCGTATATATGTACAAAACGAAAAAAATTCTGACTTTTTTGGACAATTTTGAGAAGAAAGTCACCAAAATTATTTAAATTACATATAAGAGGAACTATCGGCGGTCTGTTCCGATATTCTGCCAACCAAAACGATACTTCTCCATACTATTTTTGGTCTCTGTGTTTCAAACACACAGTAGCGCAGGTGGGGGTCAACAAGATCTATATTTTTTTTTATAAATCTAAAATTTCCTCAAGAGTGGTTCGCACAAGTTTGAAATCTTCCATTGAGTGATAAAATGTGTTGTCAACTTTTTTTAAGAATTGTGTGATTCGATAGGTCAACCACTCAGAGCGATGTAATATAAAATATTGGCTCCGACTAGGTGACGTCACTATCTTTTCTGACGACACATTTATGACGCGTAGTTCTCACTCTCACCAAGTATTATCTTCGATATATCCAAAATGATCCCTACTGCGCCTTTCTGTCCACGCCAACCTGTACTGTAGGTAGTGACGTTCTGAATGGCGCTCTGAATGGCTGGCCAGGCGTCACAGGTAGGCGTGGACAGAAAGGCGCAGTAGGGATCATTTTCGATATGGACAAAACAAAATCCTTAAAAATATACCTCGCCTGAATGTTTATCCCGCAAAATAGGTGTCATTACAACCGCTAAGGTGTAGGTGCATGACGTTAAATAACGGCATTGCGTAGGCCCAAATAGTGGCTGGTCGCGGACAATGAATATAGGCGACGTTATGAGTAATCTTTTCAAATTTTTTTGTTGTTGTCATAAACCATAATATTGTAGCGTATATTAATATTTTGAATTTTTTTCAGCTATTTTACCTGGAACTGAAGATTGTGATGTTCGAAATACCAATTTTTCGTAAAAAATGGAAATCCCCAGAAAATAATAAAATTGTATTCGGTTTTGAGGCACAAATATATATAATATATTTTGCTATTAAAAATAGTTTTTTTACAACGTTTCGAATTTATTCATCTCCAGGTAATGATTGAGAAATAGAAATAATTTTTTGAACGAAAAGTTGACACAAAAATAGAAACACAAGTAATTTGGCAAAACGGGCTCTCAGAAAATTTGCCAAATTAAAATAATAAACCGTCTTAAGGGAGTGGGTGTCGCAAATTTGAGCCTCTTCCGACGCCATTTCCCGCCAAACTAGCTCAAAAAAATTGTAACTAACAATACCAACCTTCGCGGTAACTTTGAATTTAACAGTAATCGATAACAATCCCACCTAAGCTCGACACCTACTCTTTTAAAAAGCTTCCTAAAAAAACACTCAACGTATCTTCTCCTTCAATTTTCACCATTTTTCATTATTTTTTTGTGTCAGGCTCCGAAAAAGCCTCACACATAATGCATTAGCGCCCTTTTCTCGAAATTTTGCTTTCGGCGGACAAAAACACGAAAAAACAAAAAGTAAAAATTTTAAAATGGTCAGTTTGGGAGGCCCAGTCAAAAGGTATCTCCTCCACCAGTTTAGGAGATACGGTTTCGGCTCATACTGCATCTGAAAGCACAAGACTTGTTTGACAATGCATTAGAGAGTTTTTTCTGAAATTTTGATTCGGCGTCTCTTGGAGGCCATGTCAACTTTTTATTTTGAATTTTGACAAAATTTAGAAACCAAAAAAAATTGACAACATGCTTCAAAATGATTTTTTCCGTAAATTTAAACACTTTTAAGGATTTTGATGCAATTTTTAACTCGGTAGCGTCAAAAGAAAACAAATTAGCGCACTTTCAATTTGAATCATAAATAAATCAATAATTTTTGTTTTCGTTTTTTGGCCGCCAAAAGCAAAATTCCGAGAAAAANTCGGTTCTGTTTTTTCGATTTTTGCCTCAGCAATCTGGTTGAATGTGCCGAAAAAGGGTGTTTTTTCGACGTTTTGATAAAAGGATTTTTCTGTGGAAATGCAAGAAACGTCATTTTCAGAATGTAACAAGCCCAAGGGGTAGTGAACATCGAATCGGTTGTACTTTTTTTAATTTCCGTCTTATTGGCTGTAAATCGACAAAAAAGTGCGCGAAATCGACAATTTTGAATATGAAATTAATAATTAGAAAATTTGAATGCCACCAAAAGATTCCTTGGGTACGGTTTGCTGGAAACAATATTAGCAACTATGGTCTGATTTCGAACAGAAACGGTGCTAGACATCAAAAAATAATTTTGATGAAAAACTTTAATTTTTTTCTAGAATCCGCTAAGAGTTCATGAGAAAAACCAAAAATACATCAAAAATTGTTTTTGACATTAACAGTGTGCTACAGTATCTTTACAAGGGGACACTTCCGTAACTTGTAAATCTATCTCCTTCTAGGCGCTATATCGAAATTAGCTTAACCCACCGAGGCATAGAAAAAAAAGTTCCCCCGAGGCATAATACCCTTTCAGGAGGGTACAGTTTTCAATAAATTGAAAAAAAAAAGTATTTTAACTTTCAAAATTTGAGTTGAAAAAAGTTGGTAAGTTGAATCCTCGCCACATCATTCAATTTTCAAAAGTCACCCCCAAAAAAAAATTTCTGCTCCAGATATGTTAGGATGCAATTTTTTTCGCAAATCGTACTCAAACACTTTTAAATCCTGGCTAATTTTAAATTTCAACTCCAGAATGGAGTCAAAAGTTATTTTTTCGGAAGTAAGACTTAACCCCCTCACACACGGAGCCATTTTGAAAACACCTATAGATTAGTGATCAGAAATCACAGGTTACTTCTGAAATACTCAATTTTTAGGAAAATTTTTTCGCAATCTTCTCCATTTCAATTTTGATCTGACTGTTTTGAAGTAACTTTTTAATTTCTTCAGAAGTGATTTCGATAAATTGCGTAGGTTAGGTTTGATTTTCCGTAAACAGCTGTAGATTGAAGACCGAAAATTGAGGTTATTCTGAGATAGTCACGATTTAGAATTTAATTCTGGATCTCCATCTATTAATTTGGTTCTGACGTCTCTCATTTTCCAAGAAATGATTACGCAGTTAAAGGCATTTTATCAAAGTCATTATTCTACGGATTTAATGAAGTCAAATGATAATTAAAGAGTATAAAAGTTTAGGTCTATCCTTAATCTCAAGGATAAAAAACAGTGAAGAAAAAATTTTTACTTTTCCGTTAATAAGCGCTACGGGTAGCGTCCCCGAATGGCGTTTATGTGTGAAAGGGTTAAGCGAAAAATCGCCTTCCAATCAACTCGTCCATAAAATTTGAACCTTTTTTTCAGAAAAATTTTGGGTAATATTTTCAGATTCACATTGGTTCAGTTTAAAATGTATTCGAAAGAGAGCTTTTTTAAATCATTTTTTCCATCATTTTTGCTGATTTAAAGTGACTTTACCCTTCAAAAGGGTATATGCTCGAGGGTTAAATTTTCCACAGAAGAGTAACAATGGCATGCAAACTTTAAGCGCGAGCTTTCTTTTAACAAAAAATTGGCTTGCTCGATTATTTACACATTTTCCGTTTTAACCACTTTTTTTACCATGAAATACATATTTTCAATTATAAAAATGGATGAATTTTTTAGAAAATGTTCCTTTTTTTTAAATAAAAATTGACTCAGTTGACAGAACACTACCAAACTTTTTTAATGGTGCGCCTAAGTCCGGCGAAATTTTGGCTTGCATTTTTGCTCTTCACCTGCATTTTGATTTATTATATCAATTTTCATCAACCCTTTAAAAACTTTATGCTATATTTAAAAAAATGTAAGGGCGGTATTTTTTTTCAGAGGACCCTTTAGTTGCACGAGTTTTTCTCGAAGATGTCTCAACCGATTTTGAAAATTCCAAATAATCATGAGAGACAAGGGTTCGATACATCGCATGACGGGCTTCGATTATTGAACCGGGTCCCGTAATTCCGCCAAGGTCTTTTTATTGTAGGGTGTAAAGTTTTATTCAACAACGCTTTTACTTTCCTAAACTATTTAGATGAAGTTGTTTCTGGTGGAATCGACAATGAAATTCATACTTGGTCATATACTGCTGAATTCGCCAGAAAAAATTACTCGTTTAAAGACGACGCAGTAAATGGTCGTATAATCAAGATAATCTCAAATCCTTCCTTTTTTCAATTTTATTCTCTTTCCGTAGATAATATTGTTCATTCATGGATGGCAAATTCTAATAAAATTAAATCTTTTTATGAAAATCAGCTCAAAAATTAACACAAAAAATATTATCGGTCAATTTCCAAAAATAATTATATTTTATTGATATATATCAATAAAATAGTATTACTTTCTATAGAAGTCTTGCAGTATAGTCTATACTGTATAGAAGAAGGGAATCTCAAGTCCCTTCGTTGCATATTTGACCAATGAGGGCTTAGGAAATAAAGTTCAATCGCGCACCGGAGGAACTGGAGATCGCCTTCTTCCATATACTACAGTATTATACATATAAATGCATATTTTTTCTATCAAAAGGGCGTAGGCTGAAATCAGTAGTACAAGTAAAAAACAAATTTACGAAATAATTATTTTTTCGATTATATTTTTTATTTTTGCATTGCAACCTGTTGGTTTATGGTATAAAATGAATTCGAAATTTGTATTTTTTTCGGCACAATATTTTTTATTTAAATTGGTAGATAATTGTTAAATGAGAAAAAATTATGTCGAAAGAAAAACAATTTTGAATTTATTCTAGTTTTTTTATTTTCTAACGTTTCGCTTTTTATTGTTATACTGTATTATGGCATTATCAAAGATTTGGATATTATCAAGTTCAAGGAATTTTGAATTTATTTTTAAACCATTCTTCAAAACGCAATACTTGGACAATATGAAAAGATCTGATTAAACTTACATGGTTGTTAATTTTTAAATTTATAATTGGAATTTCTGGTGGTTGCCAAAAATTCCCGAATATTACACATCGTTCGACCAAATAGTTTTTGATTTTGACATATCTATTACGGGCCTCCTGGGCATTTTGCCACTTTTTAGCCAACATTTGTATATAATTCGGCTTTTAAAAACGACTTATCAGATTGAGTTCTTAGATAGCTAAAACTGAGCACAAATTTTCACAGTAACATAAATTAAAAAAAATGGTCCAAATCAGACCATTGTTTCCAATTTTTTAACAAAAACTGATTATTAAACAATTTCAGTAATCTCGGAAAAAATAAAAAAAAAATGGTCCGATTCGGACCAACTTTTTTTTATTTTATTATTTACTAAATATTTGTGCTCAGTTTTAGCTATCTAAGAACTAAATCGGAACTAATTTCAAAAGCGACATCTACCCCCTTAAATTTATTATGCAAATTTTTAATTAATTCATCTTTATCTCAGAAATTCTCTCACGGTCTGGAATTTGTTTTAGATAAATAGCAAACGTTATTTAGTTATAAACCTTTTTCTCAGAGATTGCCCGACGGATTCTGAAAATTTCAAGAGATAGTCAAATTGTATTTACTGAGTTATTTCGGATTGTCGAATTAAAACGACACATAAAGTAATAAAGGGATTTATCTCGTCCCAATCCTTTTTAAAAAATCTTAAATTGTCGGTTTTTTTTCTCACTTTCGGTGATATGACAAAACATTTCTTGAGACTGCCATTTAAAATTTTGAGAATCCGTCGAGCCATCTCTGAGAAAAAGGTTTCCAACTAAATCATGTTATTCATCTAAAAAAGAGTCCCGCAATATGTTTTTATTTTTTGAATTTTCAGGATATTTGTTCTTAACTTTTGTTTCTGAACCTTCAAAACTAGTCTTATATTCTCATAAACTGCCATTAAGGGGGTATTCAACGCAAATCTGGACAAAAATGTGTTATGAGGTTATTTTTCCTAGAACGTTTAAAACTGCATTTGAAATCAATTTATTAATATCTAAAGGGGTAGTGTCTGATGAAGTTTTTCTGCAAGAGAGAACTATAACTATCGAACGAAAAAAATCGATTGGTGATGGTTTCCGCGACTATTTCATTAAGTGGTTTTTTTTTTTTTTTCCACAGAGGGCGCCAAACTCTTGAAACTTTAGGTCTTTTCTGGTTAAGTACATACAGATCAAGTTCATTTTAGAAAAAATTAAGCCTATAATACTTAAGCTAATAATACTCTGGTTTAGTTTGTTTGAAAAACTTAAAATACAGTAGATGAACCTCAAAACCCTGCCATTTTTTATTATGCGGTATATTTCTTTTTGTCACAAATTTAAAATTTTACACCGGAGAAGAGATCCGAAATTTGTATTAAGGATCGGACCTTCAGAACATATTAGTGTATATCTGGTGTGATGCTCAGTTTTTCTCAGAAATCTATCAGGTATCACGTAGAGTCTGAGATACGTGGACAATCTGTTGTACTTTTTATGATTTATTTTGAGCTCATCTTACCTGTTATTTTTAATTTTTTTCAAAAAAACTAAACCGGAGTATCATTGCTTAGTATTTAAGACTTAATTTTTCTTGAATTAACTTGATCTGATATGTACTTAAACCAGAAAAAATGTACCTAAAAGTTTTCAAGTTTGGCGCCCTCTGGTGGAAAAACGCACTTTATGAAAAAGTCGCGAAACTATCACAATCGATTTTTTTTTCGTCGATTTAGTATAGTTTCTCTTACTTTCAGAAAAACTTTTTCACAGACACTAACCCCCTTAATGGTATTTTAGAGTCCTTACTACCCTTGAAAGTACTATTCTAGAAAATAGTCTTTTTTTGGCAACTTGATTTTGAGTTTTGAGGCTTAATTTTCATCGCAGAAATATCAACATTATATTTTCTGAACTGCATTGAATTCTGCTCCGATAGGTTATGAAAATTTAATTTTGAATGAAAATTTAGAAAAAAAAATAATTTTCCGACTAAAATTTAATTTTTGACATGTGACTTCGACCTCTCTGGAAGAGAACTAAGAGGTTAATCAAAATTCTGTGAGATCAGTGGCATGGAAGAGTAATTGGCCTTTGCGATGATATTGATCAAAATGAATTTTCAAAATGAGGGATAGATAGGTTTTGTAACCCATGATTTTCAGACCAAAATAACCATTTTTTCTAGAATTTAAGCGCTATGATTTTTTTCGAAAATTCTTTGAGATCGTCTTGGGATATTATAAATTCTGTCATTTTTAAAAAAATCAAGTCCATACCTCTTAACCCACATACTCAGAAGTTATGAACAGTGACGTACTCAGCGGTGGCCAAATCGGCCACCTGACTTTACAAAATCATATTTTATCCAAGTTAACGTTAGCAAAAATATAAACTATTTATTCAATAGTTTCAACAATTATTTGATAGAAAAAAAATTAAAAATTATATTTTTTGGTTTTTACGAATAATTTTTTCTTTGAGACAAAATCGTAAATAGAAAATATTTGACTAAAACCTTCAATTGAAGAAAACGGTAAGGAAATCAGTTTGTCATATAAATATAAAAAATAACCAACCGAAAATTTGCCACCGTAACAGATCTTTCGTGATATTTTTCGGCTTCTAATCAACGTCATAAGTACTTTATCAAGTTTGTGCGACAAAAAAATAACAAAGAAAATTAGTGAAGGAATCCGTCGCGCCGCATCGTTTGTGTCCGATTTTACCAGGTTTCAAAAGTAAAACAGTATCAATTTTCTATATATTGGTTGAGGGACACTTGGAGTTGTTGTTTTGCAGAAAAATAACTTAAATCATATATATTTTTGCAAGAAATTACCTTTTTCGAGAGAAAATCGAAAACAATTTGATGTGTGAAAATCAAAAAAAAAAAAAATTTTTGATTTTATGAATATTTAATTTAATTTTTGACACATAAAATAAATCTTAAAATCACGTTGGCAAAGTTCATAAAATCCATTTTATTTTTTCAAGTTCAAATCTCATTTGAATTTTTCAGGGCCCCGATTCCGGGTCGAAACATTGCTTTATCTCAAGAACTACAAAAGATAGAGAAAACATAAATAAGCCAAGAAGATAGAGAATTTCAAAACACCCGATCATTTTAAATAAAAATGTTTTCGGAAAAAGTTAACTTATTAAAAATAGAGATCGCAAGTCACTTTGGCCAGATATGGCCACGCTGAGTATGTGGGTTAAGGGGGTACTGATCGGTTTCCCATCAAATATTTCATTACTGGTGGTTTCATATCTTTCTTGTTTCTACATTCAGCGTGAAACCGGCTAAAAAACTACGTTTTTGGCGAAATTTGCGTTGACCACCCCCTTAAGGGAGTGGGTGTCGCAAATTTGAGCCTCTTCCAAGGTCATTTCCCGCAAACTAGCAAAGGTGATATCCAAAAACATTTGTAACTAACAGAACCAACCTTCGCGGTAATTTTAAACTTAACAGTAATCTGATACAATCCACCTACGCCGACACCTACGCTTTTAAAAAAGCCTCTAAAAAGACACGCAGTTGATGCCTACTCCTTTAATTTTTATTATTTTTTTGTGTCAGGCTCCGTAGAGCCTTACGAAATAATGCAAAAGCGCTTTTGTTTAAAATTTTGCTTTCAGCGGACAAAAACGCAAAAAAAACAAAAATTTTTAGATCAGTTTGGGAGGCTCAGGCAAAGCTCTTCTCCACCAGTTTGAGAGTATAGTTTGCGCTCATACTGCATCTGAAGCAAAGACTTGTTCAACAATAAACTAGAGAGTTTTTTTTGAATTTTGCTTCGGCGTCTCTTGTGGGCCATGTCAATTTTCTTTTTAGCCAATTGTTTGAAATGGTCAGTTCGGGAGGCTCAGGCAAAAGCTATCTCCTCCACCAGTTTGAGAGATACAGTTTTGACTCATACTGCATCTGAAAGCAGAAGACTTGTTGACAATAAACTAGAGAGTTTTTTTTCGAAATTTTGCTTTGGCGTCTCTTGGGGGCCATGGCAACTTTTCATTTTGAGCCTAAATTTTGACAAAATTTAGAAACCAGAAAAAATGCTTCAAATAATTTTTTTCCGTAAATACAAACACTTTTAAGGATTTTGGTGCAATTTTTAACTCGGTAGCGTCAAAAGAAAACAAATGAGCGCACTTTCAATTAAATCATAATAAAATCAATAATTTTTGTTTTCGTTTTTTTGCTGTTTTGGGCGCCGAAAGCAAAATTTTAAAACAAAAGCAATTTTGCATTATTTTTAAGGCTTCTCCGGAGCCTCACGCAAAAAAATAATAAAATGATGAAAATGAAGGAGTAGTACGAACTGCGTGTCTTTTTAAGAAGCTTTTTAAAGCGTAGGTGTCGGCGTAGGTGGGATTAGATCAGATTAACTGTTAAATTCAAATTACCGCGAAGGTTGGTTCTGTTAGTAACAAATGTTTTTGGAATATCACGTTTGCTAGTTTGGCGGGAAATGGCCTCGGAAGAGGCTCAAATTTGCGACACCCACTCCCTTAAACCGAATATTTTCAATCTAGATCTCAACTCTTTGGAATATTAACTCGTACAGTCGCCTAAAATACATATTTTCTAGATTTTAAGTTGAATAATAAAGAAAAAACGGACTCTGGCAACTAGTTGGCTGAAAGTGACTCTACGAGTTAAATTATACTGCAGAATTTAAACTAGCCTGTCACGTCTCCAAATTTGGGCCCTAGGGACTAAATTATGTCAGATTTTGCTTATTTTTTGGCTGTGACTTTATTTTAACCTATTTTGTTGATATCAAGGCGCACTATCAAATTCAACAATTAATTCTGGTTTTACGGGGTAAAAACTGTTAAAATTGGCCAAATTTCGTCAAAATTTAGAACAGTCAGCCTATCAACTTAATTATGTTAAAAAATGCTGATTTTTGTATGTGACCTTATATTTAACCTATTTAATCACTACAAGCAGCACCTTCAAAATAAATAGCTAATATTGGTTTTAGTGTTAATACGTGACAGGCTACTTTAAATAGTAAATGAAAAATTTTGCATTTCAAGGTTTCGCATTTTGTTTTATTCTAGATTTTAAAATTAGTTTACATTTAGATATTTCATGATGAGGTTTGATACTCAAAAATTTGATTTGCTGATTAAGAAATTGGAGGAAATCGAATTTATTTCCGAATTTGTCGATTATTCTAGAAGAAAAACGAAAAAACTGCAGATGGTGCAGAAAATCGAATGTCCAGAATGTATCAAAAAGTGTGCACCGGTTAAATGGGAAGAATGGATGGGTGATTTAAAAGAACATTTGATAAGTCATTATCAGATGGAGTACTTCTTCAAATATGTAAGTCGGACTAACCAGTGAGATAACAAGTGAGATTTAATTTTCTATTCTCAAGTCTTTTTTGCGATTTTATAAAATTTCTGAGCTAATTCTCATCCCATGACCTGGTTTTCATTTGAATCTATGATACAGTTAAAATATATTAAAATTTGCTTGTTTCGAATTTCATTTTTGACAATTTCATGATATTCCCTATGAAATTCTTGACTAATGCCCAGGTTTTGATCATATTGGAATCACACAGTAAAGATATACTAATATCGTGTAATATGACCTCTTGTGTGGTCAAATTTCATTTTTGGCCTCCTTGATTTTTTGGAAGATCATGTAGTTTTTTCAGAAAATCGTTACATCGGTTTTCGAGAAACCTATAGTTTCTGGTTAAAAGGAAATCAAAAAACGGCTCTGAAGTGTTATTTTCGGATCATTTATTTTAAACGACTGACATTGACGGTCTTGGGAGGTTACTTACATTAAAATTTGCTAAATTATAAAAAATGCTATTCGAAAGAAATGTACCCTAAAATTTTGCAAAAAATTGGGTAACTTTGACTTTGAAACCGAAAAAAAGGGTTGGAAGTAAAAGGCCTGTTTGGCTGTAAAATATTTCTTTCAGAAAAAAATGATATTGATGTTAATTCAAGCGAGATTTAGACCAAAACAGTAAATTCGATAATTTTTTTTGATGAAAATTTCTTCAGAAAATCGACAAAACGAATTTTTTTTCGAAAAATGGCCAATTTTAAAATGAGTTTTTCTGAAAGTGTTTTTTTAATTTGAAAAATACTATAAGAAACGCAAAATTTGATTGTGAACAAGAATCTCAGCATTTTTTCCAAAAAAAATTCTTCGTTATTTTCAAAAAATTGTAATTTTCGGCTTTCTACTATTTTGGCCTTTTACTGCCAACCCAATAAATATTATAAAGGGAATGGCCTGGAACGTCTTTCTTTTTTATTGATCTAGTCCCAAATTTTTGAGCGCAAAAAACAGTTCAAATCTCGTTTTTGAACTTTAAAATTCCAAAAATTCTCCCGAAAATACTTTTTTTTGATAATTTTTTGTAAATTCATTCGTAGGTTCTGGTTATGTCGAGCATATATGCAATTTATTTGTCGAATGCATTTCTAAGTTTTATCAAACAATTTTTGTTAAGTATCCAGACAGCAAAATGCATGCTCCTTGGAATGAAGATTACAAGCCCGTAGGACACGATAAATTAGCTGAATTCATGGACAAGGAAATATTTTCCAACTATTTTGAAAGACAACAAAAAATAAGTGATAGAAAAAACGCAAAAGAAGCTGAAAAAGTAAGATATTGTTTTCTAGAATTCTGATTGGATAATTTTTAAATAGCCTGACTAATAATTTTTAAATCGAATTTCATCAAAAAGTCAACAACTTTTATGAGAAAACCTATTTTATTATATTTAAATTTAGAAAAATAATTTGAGAATGGATGGCCAAGTGAGTGTTTTTTCGATTATCGACCACAAGTGGGCAACCGTGAAGGCATTATTTTTTTTAATTTTGATGAAAATCTTACATGAAATTATGAAAATTTTAACTCAACGTGTTTTTTATCATTATGGGGGTATCCGACGCTTTTTACTGATAATGAAACGTCTCAATGATAAAATGAAAAGGGAGAATGTTTTTATTTTGCACAGAATTGGAAGAAGAGATTTTTACTGACATTCTGCATATGATATGCAGCATATCATATGCTGCATATCTTTCATTGTTCGATATCGAAGTTAATACTTGCGCGTTGCTGAGAATGCCACCGTCATAACTGTGACGTCAGACCAATCAAATCACACGATTCTTAAATAAATTGACAATCGTGTGATTTGATTGGTCACTATCATTTCTGACGTCACAGTTATGATGGTGGCATTCTCAGCAACGCGGAAGTATAATCTTCAAAAATTATGTTTTGGATGACATCACTGGCCTGTATGGCCTTTAAAAAACCCAAAAGTCGAAAATAGAAAAACGATACATACCTTCGTCTGATTAGATATGTAACATATCATATGTTCCTGATTTTTTTTAAATATTCTTAATTTTATTTTGTAAATATTTACAGGAGCCGGATTTTTAAATTTATGCGTAGGTGGCGCTAAATTTTTTTGATTGAGTATAACGAAAAAATGCGCAATCATCGTTTTTCTGGAGACGGTATTATGAAGTTTATTTTGACCGCAGGTGGCGACAGAGTGCGAATAAGAAAACTAATAATTCGAGCTACAGCCGCCTGTGGTCTAAATTAATCCATAGTTTATAATACTGCTCCAGAAAAACGATAATTGCGCATCTTTTCGTCATACTAAATCATCAAAATGTCACTTCAAAGAAAATTCAATTTGCAATTTAGCACCACCTACGCAAAAATTCGAAAATCCGGCTCGTGAAAAGATTCACAAAATAAAATAATGAATATTCCCAAATTATCAGGAACATCTATAATCAAAAGAAGTCAGGCATCGTTTTTCTATTTCCGACTTTGGGATTTTTCTAGAGGCTCTACAGGCCAGTGACGTCATGAAAAAAAATATTTTATTTAAACAATGTCAGTTCAACTGACTCAGTTGCAATTTTTTCTTTCGATTCTGTGCAAAATAAAAAATCTCATATTTTTCAATAAAATAAAGTAAAACACGTCGGATACCCCCTTAAAACATTAAATTTAGAAGTATTGGATCCAGAAACGGCTCGATGATTTTACTAGAAAGATTGAAAATAGTGATTATTTATTCAATTCCGATACTGACGACGAAACAGATTTCAGTATAACAGGTAACTTTAAATTGTTATACATTGCCCTTTATGTCTTTGGCTCGCAAGTACTAGACCAATCACTAGTATTTGGCTTAAAATTACTAGACAAAAATTAAGTCTAAAAACCAAAGACACGTAGGGCATTGTATGCTCCTTTTAAACTGACAGATTTTTTTATTTTAGACCCTGAAATCCCCTTGAGGGGGTACACTTGAAAAGATCTTCTTAAAATTACGGACCGGACTTATTTGGGCAAAAAAATGAAAATGGTGGTAGTCGCGCATCTCTCTGACGTCAAGTTCGGCGAATTTAAAGACCGAAAATAAATTTTTTTTTTCACTAACTACACATTCGATCACTAAAATTTGTCTTTAGCGGACACAAGTCTAAGCGTAAATAATTTGATTAAAATTGATAATGCATTCGAAAAATTATATATCTTAAATTTCCAAAAATATTCCCAAATAATATCAATTAATTAATTTGGAACCATTATTTTCTATTAAATTTTTTTTATAATTCTATTTATCAGACGTGTAAAATCAAGTTTAAATTATACTGTATATATATTGTATTAATGTATTGAAAGCCTTCAATTTGAAGGTACTAGCCGCGTATTGAGCGGCAGTGCTACTACACCTTCGCGCCTCCCTGCACCTCTCTTCCAGGTGTGCGTACTTATATGAAGTTGAGATGGACGTTCACAGTCAGGATCCTAAACCGCAAAAAGATAGGCGTTTTCGAAAAGCCAAAAGATAGTCAAATTTGAGTATTTTTATAAATACAAATCTATTTATCAATTCTAGTTTTAGCGTTTAATTTTGAAAATCTAGCACAGTTGATTGTCTTAAAAAATCTGCAACAAAATTTGTTCAATAAATTTTCCCATCAATTATTTCAGAGGCCATTTTTTCACGATAGCTATTATTATTTTGTTTCAATTGTTTAAAAAGTTTTTTTGAGTGGTAGCTTTATTTCTTAACAAAAACATGGGAATTCATTTTAAATAAAATTTTATTTATATATATTGGTTGAATAATAAAATAAATGCATTCTTGAAGCTCAATTCGAATACTGCGTGAGTTAATTATCAATACAAAGCCTAAACCTCTCCTGACTACGCTTTATTAAATTATGTAATCTAGGCCTTGTGTTGATTGACCAATCAGAGCGTATTTTTCCAGACGTTCCAGACAGGTGAAGGTTATGAGCGAAAAAAACTTTTACCTATCCGCCGGACTTTGCTGTATAATAATAAAATCAATCTTTAACTCACTATTTGCGAAGAATGGCCAACCGGCTCTAAGATGGCCAAAATTAGATGAATCGAAATAATCAACTGATGAAGGAAATTCTCTTAGATCTACCTTGAACTGAGAATAGAAATATGCAGTCTAATTCCGTTTCCATATTTTGTGTTAATAATGAAAATAATAATGAAACAGTTATTTACAGATGTAAGAATACTGAATTTTTTTTCATAATTTTTCATTTATTGTTTTTTGTTAAAACGACATTTTTAATATCAAAAAAACTACATATTTTAATTTTATGACTTTTAATACCAATACCCTACGCAAAATGAAATCTTGTAAACAAATTAATAACGACATTTAAGATCAATATTGTACGACTTTTAATACTTGTCAATACGACATTTTAATACTTGTCAAATACGACATTTAATTTTACGACTATTTAATGACTATCCGCTCTCTAGTGCTCTCTAGAGATGATTAGAGCCGAAATAGGTAAAGCGGACAAAACGCGGGTAAGGTCTAAGCGGACAAAATCGGATTTCGCAAACTGTCCGCTTAGACAAATTCCACCGTAGTTTAAAGTGATCGAATGTGTAGGAAGTAAGAAAAGTACTTTCATTTTCGATTCTTGAAGCCTCTTAAGCGGGTAGCGGTCGCAAAATGGTATTTTGTACTCCACTTTACCAGAATACTAAAGTGCTTCGAAACTTTTAAGATAGCCGTTTGGTAGATCTATCCCTAATCTACAAAAATTATTAATCCAGAATATTTTTGGCATACCCTGGTGACCACCATGCAGCGAATTCTAGAACACCTAATCAAAATCTATCTCCTCCTAGAGCTCGCATACGATTTCACTCAAACTTGGCATGAACCACGGAAAACACTAATAAATGGTTGTAATTTGATGAAGCGGATTTTTGAATATTCCAACTAGTTTTTTCTAGAACTGCGAAAAACCGCCTAATTTCAAGGTTTTCGCTATTTAAATGGAGAAAATTTTGTTTTGTTATTTTGATGGTGCAGAATTTTAAAATGTTTGTTGAATTCTAGAGAATCGCATTTTAGTAAAACCAGAAGTGAAAACTCGAAAATAAAAGTCGTCGGATTTAGTCAAAAATGCCATCAAATTAAAGCTTGGGTGATGCCAGGAGAAAATCTGCTACAGCTTTTTGATATTTGAGTTTTTCTGGTCGAAATTGGGTTCAATCAAGTTTTCCAAAAAAAATACTACAGGTAGCTTTTTTTTAATAGAACCCACCCTACTCAGTCATTTTCTCCGAAAACCATACCAGATATGAACAAACGGTTTTCTGTTATGTGTAGCCAAGTAAATTTGTGGCGCTAAAATTTTTTGTTTTTATTATGGTTAACCTGTTCACCGGTAATTGATGTCCAAAACCGGTTAACATTTTTTTTCGAGATAATCAAGCAATATTTATATGGAAGATACATTAGCGGGTAGTTTTTCAAAAGAAAATTTTTGGCATTAATTATTTACATGTGACACCTGAAAGGGTGTCAAATTACACTTTTTAGGTATAGACTGAAAAACAGAAAGTGTTTATGTGAGATAATACATTTCGGGTGTTTTTCAAGAGAAAATTTTTGACATTAATTTATTTTGATATATGACACCTCAAAAGGTGTCAAATACACTTTTTAGGTATCGCTGAAAACAGAAATTGTTTATGTGAGATAATACATTTCGGGGTCGTTTTTCAAGAGAAAATTTTTGGCATTATTTATTTTGATATATGACACCTCAAAGGGTGTCAAATTACTCTTTTTACAATCGGCTAAAATAACATAAAATGTTGATGGAGAATAAACATTTCGCGGTATTTTTCAAGAGAAAATTTTTGGCATCAAACCATTTTGTCATGTGTGTCAAAGGGTGTCCAATTACATCTTTTTTTTTAAGAATCGGCTGAAAAACATTATGTGTTTATGTTGATAATTTGCAAATTTTTCGATCATTTTTAATATCAAGCGAAAACTTACATCAATTTAATTCTATTTTTTTGCTCAGTTCATGTGTTTTTTGAATTTAAGGATTATTTAGTTGAAGAAGAATTTGATTTCGGAACACCTAAAGAAGTATGAAAGAAAATTTTTATAAAACAACGATGTTTTTTTGCAAAAAGGAATTTAACGAAGCGCTAAACTACCACATCTGAGGAAGGTTTATTTTCCCTTATTTTCAGATAAATGACTTTAAACAACATTTGTGCTGACCGTTTAAATGTACTTGATAACTAAATACGTTTACTGTAGCAAAATAACTTTAGTACCTAAATAGGTACTTTAAGGTACTAACCTTAACCCTTAAACTTTCAAAATTTTATTAAGGCTGTCTTTTTAAAGTCACCACTTGAAGTTTAATTAAGCCTACATTTATTTATTTAATCAACTTTATTGGTTGCCGAAAAGTTCATATGTGTCAGCTAGTTTATTGACAATGGAGTTATAAATGTGAATGAAATTAGTTTGAGATATGGTCCCTGTATTTCTGAGCTCGTTCTATTTCCTGTTCAAAAAATGAATTTGCAAGCATTTTGAAATTATCACTGAAAAACAGTTGATAAATTCCACAATTAAGAGCTTGGAAAATTTATAAATTAAAAAAAGAGTAAAAAAATATTTTTTTTTGTTATTTTAGAGTAATTCTTGAGATGGTAAATTTCAAAGGGACATAAAGTAGGTGCACCATCACCAGCTAAACGTAAAAAGGTATATTCTAAGCACACCAAACAACTTATATGCGCATTTATCACAAACATTACTCGTTGTTTTTTTTATTTACGTGTGATATTAAAAATGGTCAAGTCTCATATGTCAAAATACCTATTGCAAAAAAAATCTGAAAATAACCCGAAATCTCACATAGAGATCGATATTTTTCAGTCGATACACCTAAAAAGTGTTTGACACCTTTTAGGTGTCATATATCAAATAAAAAATGCCAAAAATTTTCTCTGAAAAACGACCCCGAATTGTATTAATCTCAATAACATTTTCTGTTTTCAGCCGATACCTAAAAGTGTAATTTGACACCTTTTGAGGTTTCATATATCAAAATAAAATAATGCCAAAAAATTTCTCTTGAAAAACGACCCCGAAATGTATTATCTCACATAAACATTTTCTGTTTTCAGCCCGATACCTAAAAAAGTTGTAATTTGACACCTTTTGAGGTGTCATATATCAAAATAAATAATGCCAAAAATTTTCTCTGAAAAAACGACCCCGAATTGTATTATCTCACATAAACATTTTGTTTTCAGCGCATACCTAAAAAGTGTAATTTGCACCTTTTGAGGTGTCATATATCAAAAATAAATAATGCCAACAATTTTCTCTTAAACGACCCCCGGAATGTATTATCTAACATAAACATTTTCTGTTTTCAGCCGATACGTAAAAAGTGTAATTTGACACCTTTTGAGGTGTCATATACTCAAAATAAATAATGCCAAAAATTTTCTCTTGAAAAATTACCCCGAATTGTATTAATCCTCACATAAACATTTTCTGTTTTCAGCCGATACCTAAAAAGTGTAATTGACACCTTTGAGGTGTCATATAATCAAAATATAATAATGGCAAATTCTCGTGAAAAACGACCCAAGAAATGTATTATTCACCAAAACATTTAATCGTTTTTCCAGTCTTTAACCTAATAAGTTATTTTGACAACCACTTTCAGGTGATACATGTCAAAATAATTAATGCCAAAAAATTTTCTAGATTGAAAACTACCCGCTAATGTATCTTCCCATAAATATTGCTTGATTATCTTGAAAAAAATGTTAACACGGTTTTGAGAACATCATTAACCAGGTGAACCACGGTTAACCATATAAAAACAAAAAATTTTAGCGCCACAATTTTCTTGGTCACATAAAGAACGTTTGTTCATACGGTATGTCTTCGAAGTAAAATGACTGAGTAAGGTGGGTTCTATTAAAAAAGCTACCCTCTGAAGAAAACATCTCAAAATGAAAAATTTCGAAAACTTTTTTGGTTTTTTATGGAAATTTTTTTTTTCATAAGTTATGCTTTCTAGATGTTCCCTAAGCAATGATCTTGCTATTTTCACACCCCAAAGTACCCTTAAAAGAGTGCGACCGCTACCCCCTTAATTGCTGAACCTGACGCGTCATGACGTCCGAGAGATGCGAGGCTACCATCATTGTAATTTTTGGCCAAATTAGTCTGGTCCTAAATTTTAAGACAATATTTACAAGTGAACTGTACCTCCTTAACACTTATAAGTTATAACGCTCTAATTTTTTTCAGGCTATCCTCGGAATGGAAAAGATGAATATATCACCGCCGGAGAAAGTGCTTCATTAATCAAAAAAGCGCGAAAGCGAAAACTAGATATAAATGTTAACTCGTCAGCTCCCAAAAGAAAATGCACAACGCCAAAAAAACCTTACCGCATGGAGAGTACGCTTAGAACTGCCTTATCTCCTGGAAAAATGATGCCTAAATCTGCTGGAGGGAAAATGATGCCAAAGTCGGTCTTGATCGGAGATTTAGATTTTTAATTTATTAAAGCTATTGTTTCTTACTAAAACACGCCTGCATTTGTTTTACTGTAAATTTTCTAAAATGTTCATTTAATCAATTACCTGCCAATTAAATAAATAAATAATTTGCCTTAAAAATACAATCAAAAAGTCGATGAGAATTTAGGAAAATAATTAAGCGGGTTGTGAACGGTTTTTTGGAAATTTTGAAAAAAATTACAGTAGATCCTCTAAGAGCGGACCCCAGGGACGCCCATCTTTTCAAATAGTTTGTAGCGGTGCCCGTAAAAGGCCGAATATTTCTCCCCTTAGTTTGCCGTTCAACCTATAAGGACGCACTTTTGAAATGGGGTCGTCCTTAAAAAGGCACTCTACTGTAGCACAATGTGGCAAAATCTCAGCTGTATTTTATAAAGGAAAACCATAGCACATGTAAATTCTCCAGTCAATTTTGAAAAAATTTTCTACCAAAAATTGACAGGAAACATTTGTTGAGTTTTGGATACAAAATTGATACCAAACCGACTTTGCTGAAAAAACGATTGTCTGAAATGTCGAAAATAAAATATTGTGATACTATAAAAGTAAAGACCAAAAAAATGAAAAATATTGACGGTCAAGTTATCCCCGAATCGTTCTTGTCATTGATGGACGATCTATGTATTGACCGGAAAGACGCAAGAAAGTTTTTTGAAAATCCGAAGGAATGTACATTTATAAAAAGCGATAGGAAAATTTTATGTCCACAAATAGGTAAACCATACGGTAAAGGAGCGAACCGCGAAAATATTTAACGGGAAGATTTATCAGAAAAAATTTTGATTCAAAAGTTTTGGCACAAAAAATCCCTAAAAATTGGCTTCAAAGGATGTGCGGTGTTGTCAGATCGATTTTTTTTTAATTTTACCGGTTAATTTCCGGTATAACCAGACATCCGTCGAAGAATCAAAAAATTTACGTCTTAGATTTTTCTATTGGCTGTTGGATGCAGAAATCCGTTTGTGAATATATTGTTCCGTTCTCAAATGGCAGTGGAAACATTTTCAAAATTCGGGATTTTCAAATGACCGGAAATGAACCAATTTGGGTATCATACGAAACTAATAGAAATTCTAAGACTAATGGCTGAAAAATAAATTCAAAAAATTAAGTTTTCTTAACCCCCACCTGCACGAGCGTGTTTCAGAACACAGAGTCCAAAAATATTTTGGGGAAGTGTCATTTTGGCCGGCGGAATATCGGAACAGACCCCCGATAGTTCCTCTTATTTTTAATTTCAAGAATTTTGGTGAGTTATAGAAATTTCTCATCAGACCGGAAATGCATTATTTGGATGCAATTTTTTGTTAAATGCAGTTAAAACAGTACTGGAACAAGATAATGATCTTCAAATATACTTACTAGCGTGACTTTTGGAGGGGAAAACTTTGGCACTATTTATTTTCACACACTGCACCACCTGGTAGTGAAAATAGTCTTCACAACACCTCTTGCGTAATATTTTTCATTTGAACTCACTAAAATCTTGCAATTTACAGATTTGTAGAAACCATAAATATTAATTTCAAGATCTAAAAAGCTATTTTGTGACAAGTTTAATAGGCAATTACTATCTGTGTGTTCTGAAACACTCTCGTGCAGGTGAGGGGGTAAGACATCTCGTGCAGGTGGGGGTTAAGGGCCTCGGTGCATTTTGACAGATACCGATATGGGCTCTTGATGAAAAACTTTTCACTGGATTGATATATTCTTCCCAATATACCATCAAAGTGATGATTCATAATCCGGGCAACATTTGTAACTAGCAAATTTTTACCTTAAGGCTTTTTAAGAACATTTTGAGTTTGAATTTAACTTTTCGAATTCGAGAAATTTTCGATAAAAGTTCCAAACATAATGAAAAAATGCCTTATTTTTCGTTCAAAATTTTTGTTCAATATTTTTTTAACATCAACAAAAAAAACTCTTCAAAATGGCCACTTTAACTTTTCGCGTAGGTGACCACATATTTTTTATGNTCGATTTTGACGTAGAAATCGTATAAAATAAAATTTAATAAATCCGGGTCGGTGGTCGAAAGCATATTTTAGGGCTTCTAAGTAACAAATAAAAAATAATAAATTTTACTGTTATTTAGACACCATGGAGCAAAACGCGCATTTTTGAGTGTTTTTTCAAAAGACGATTTATAAAGTAAAAATTATCAATCTGAAGAAATTCAGATTATACAAAGTAAGCTGAAAAGTGGCAACTTGTGTTCGAAATAGTTTTTATTCGAAAATTTTGAAGTGGCAAAAAGTTTCCCATCAAGACAAAAAAAATTGAAAAAGTGCAAATCTGTCAAAATGCACCGAGGCCCTTAAGATTTTTCATGATGACAAAGCGGTCAAAAGTCCAATCTGTCGCGTCTATAAAAAAACTACCGTGAGGTGAAGTGTCTTAAAAAAAAGTTAGGAAAGGGAACGCACCGGTGGATTTTGAATTCAATCTCGTCAAAAAAGTAATTGTGGCCGTTTTCATAAATATCTATTACGGGGTCCTCTGGTCGTTTTTTGCCACTTTTTTGGCCAACATTTTTATAAAACTCGGCTTTTGAAAACGAATCATCCGATTAAGTTCTTCAATAGCTCAAACTGAGCACAAATATATAGTGAATAATTAAATAGAAAAATAAGTTCGAATCGCATCATTTTTATATTTTTTTATGAGATTACTGAAATTTTTTAATTATCAGTTTTTGTTAAGAAAAATTGGAAACAATGGTCTGATTCGGACCATTTTTCTCTGAATATCTCAACTCAGTTTGAGTTATCTCAGAACTCAATCGGATGACTCGTTTCCGAACGCCGAATTATTTGAAAATTTCGTCTGAAAAAGTGGCAAAAAACGACCAGAGGACCCCGTAATTGATATATTTCCAATTTTGTAAAAACTAAATTATACAAATCGTTGCTTTGAAAAATGCTGCAATAAAGGATTAATTAAATTCAGGGTGTAAATATGTAACGAAAATTCTCCTGGAATGCTTTGTCGATCACTGCATACAAGAAAATGAATGGGGTACATTTCTGTGTACATATGACAACTGCAAATTTGAAGCTTACATTGAAATGTGCTTGAAAATGCATCTGAAAACTCACATAAATAAAACGAATACCAAAAAATTGACCGTTACCTGCAACCGGAAAGACTATGGAAAGCGATTTTCATGTGATGCTTCCCTGAAGGAACATCTCAAAATACATGACAACGACGTTTTCAAATGTGCATTTTGTCCCTGGGGGGAGCTCAGTTTGGCCAGTTCTCTATTCATATGAATAAACACTTTCGGAAAAAAATCCTTCGAGTGCCCTCACTGCCCAGATAGGTTTTACAAAGGTGATTAATTAATTAGGTCGTACGATTTTAGATATGATTTTCTTGTCTAAACAGAGTTAAGGGGGTACTCAACGGTTTTTGACATTTTAGATCGGGGCTCAGAACAAAACGGAACAAGTTATAGAAATTCTGAAAAGCCTCAAAGAAAGATCCATCCTTTTGCTTCCGACCAAAAGTAAAAACAGAGTTTTTTGAGCACCACAGCACCAAGTGGGAGTAGACTTCTAGAACACTGATTTTGACTTCAATGTCTTTTATCTCGGAAACGGCTTAATGGAAATTGATTACACTTTGTAAGAATAACAATTACTACGAGGTTGACAGTTATCGGAAATATTTTGCGTAAATTTCGATCGGACTTGTTCTAGAATAATGAAAAACTGCAATTTCATGATATTTTAGAATTTGTAGCTCAGTTTTCTCAAAAACGATTCGATACAATTTTTTTTAAATTTGGTATTATTAGGAGAAACATGTCTTCTCAATTTCTAGTGAAAAACTTTTTTTTAAACATCGCTCCTATTTATAGAAAATTGCAGATTAATTCAGCCGGAAGTCAATTTTCATGATTTCTAGAAA
>SCLH01002139.1:114304-128140 GCA_004367855.1 Oikopleura vanhoeffeni
ATGGTCCGAATCAGACCATTGTTTCCAATTTTTCTTAACAAAAACTGATAATTAAAAAATTTCAGTAATCTCATAAAAAAATATAAAAATGATGCGATTCGAACTTATTTTTCTATTTAATTATTCACTATATGAGGTTTTGAACGTCCAAGGGTTAACAAAGGGATATATTATTATAATATATCATATATAAAATAGTGAAACCGTACAGATGCAACCAATTTTTAAAAATCGAGGAAAGATTGCAAGTATTTTTTAAACTATGAAGACAATATGTAAGTTTTATACATGTATCATTTCTGACAATTTAACGGCTGACTGAGGTAATATTTCCATAGGTTCCAAAATGAGGAATTTGAGACATTTTTGGAAATCTCTTGAAAATTCTAAAAATAATTTTAAATTGAAAATCAGCTTGGGAGCAGCCATTTTCAAGGTTCGTCAGATTCAAAAATACAAAATTGGAGTCTCTAGTGGTTTCGACAAAAGATCATATCTAAAATAGTACGATCTAAATAAGGAATCACCAAAGCTAATCATTTGAACCAGCATGTGGAATCTATTCACGAAAAACACCTGGAGAAATATACTTGCGAAATCTGTCAATTCAAAACATACTCTGGGAATAATTTGAATAATCATAGAAGAGCCAAGCACAGTTAACTCGTAGAACTCGATTTTAGCCGCAACCTAGTTGCCCGCACACCGAATTTAAGCGCCATTTTAGACGCCTTAAAATCATTAATTGGAACAGATCAGTTATAAGTTATCGATAAACTTTGAAACAAAATACGTTGTGCGTTTTTTTTTTGAAAAAATTTTACTGTAATTACAGTACTTATTTTTTGCAAAAAAATTTTTTTAATAAAGAATTAAACTTTCATCGAGTGTATCAGAAAAAAATTCTAAGACACTTTTTCGATTACATCAATAGCCCGGAAAATGATCACGTGACCGTATATTTAAGGAATAAGGTTGGATTATAGAACTTGTTATGTGTACTGTTTTTTCCAAAATTGCTTTAAATTCAATTTTTTGAAAGAAGTGAAGTTGTTCTTTAGAGTTTTTAAGACTTTTTTCCCGATTACACCAAAGGTCCAAAGCTGATTACCGTGAACCTTCAAATTAGTAACATAAGAGTTTTGGTGAAAGTAAACAAATAGTGAATCAAAGTTACGCGAAAATTTTTTGGCCAATAAACACCTAATATTAAGAGTTTTGAAACATAATAATATTCCAAACCGCACGTGATCTTATTTTTCCGAGAAAATAAGGAATTTATTTTATGGACATTATTCAAACCCTATTTTTGATTGTTTTCGCTCATCGTGATTTTATTCAGACTTTCATGTAATTGAGAAAAAGGTCTTACAAAAACGTTTGAAGTTGACCTCTGGATTTCTTTTGACGTAATTTTTTGAGTACTTTTTCAAAAACTGTATATTGATACTATATATATTTTTTTCGAAAACGTACTCAAATCAGCGCGGAAGACACCCTTCAAAAGAATCGGTAAAGAATTTCTAAGAACTTTAAATGCATTACAGTATCGGCCTCCGGTTTAAATTAGAAGCATTTTTAGAAGTCATAGCTTTCGAAATGCTGATTACATAAGATGGTAGGCGAGAGAGAAGGCTAGAGAAAAATCATCATTTACCGATTGTATTTTTTTAATTTCAAAGATTTTCTGTTTGTAATTATTTGGGTGAAAATGGCCTCCGGTTAGAATAGAGCATTTCTAGAAGTCAAGAACTTCCGAAAAATTAATTACATTGAATCATGAAAGGTTCGCGCGTTAGCTGTAGGTGGACTATGTCCTCGCCGCTCTTTCTACAATAAATTGATATTGAAACAATAAATTTAAGATCACTTCCTAGAGAATTTTTGTGGAAAAATATAATTATTTTTAAGCACATACCGCTAGCAAATCATTTGAAGTTTTATATGAGGTTAATTGCCAATATAAAATTAAGCGTTTAATTTCATCTTATTATTGCACTTTTTTTCGCACACTTTTAAGCAACCTTCGGAACTTTTTTGGGTTTTCTTACTCTTCATTAAAATGCCTTTAAATTCGTTTAAAATTTTATTTTGCGTTATTTCATTTGTATAGCCAATTGTCTGAATATTAATTAAGCTATCTGAAAAATGATGTTGATAATGAAACTTTGCTAATATGGCCGAATTTAAAAGTGAGACAACTAGTTTGGCTAAAATCGAGTCTGGACAGATTCATGTCCTAAGTAAGTGTAACGAGTTAAACCAGGCCCTTCCCCAAAAAGGGATAGGGGATAGAGGGGGATAGGGATGTGAAATTCAGAGCCCAATAGGGGATAGGGCATTGGAAAGTCCCATCCCCTTATTTCGTTTTAATCCCCATCCCCCTTATTTATTCCCGTTTTTATCCCTTTCCGTCCCTATCCCCCTTTTTATCCCTTTTCTATCCTATCCCCCTTTTCTGCATAAATATAAACACCTCTTCAAGAAGTTTTTACTGTATATTTAAGGGTAAAATTTAGTCCAAAAAAATTGGCGGGTATTTTTGATGATACATGACTCCGGTTTAACCGAGAACTCGATAAAAATTGGGTTATAAGTTTCTATATGATACTAGGGGGTATATTTGAGGGTGAAATTAAGTCAAAAAAATTGGCGGGAATTTTCGATGAAGATGACTCCGGTTTAACCGGAAGTCGAGTAAAAATTGGCGTTTTGATTAATTATATAATTCAAGAAAAGTATATTGAGGGTTAAATTTTCGTCAAAAAAATCTGGTCGTACTTTTGATATATGATGAGACTTCCGGTTAAACCGGAAGTCGAGTGCAAAAGTGGTGTTTATTTAATTATAGAATACAAGAGGGTATATTTTGAGAAGTGAAATTTTGTCAAAAAAATTTGGGCGTATTTTCGATGAATCATGACTTCCGGTATAACCGGAAGTCGAGTGAACAGTGTGTTTAATGAATTATATACAAGAGGAGCATATAATATACCGAAATATTTGAGGGTGAAATTTGTAAAAAAAGGGGCGGTATTTTGATATATGATGACTACCGGCTTAACGGGACATCAAGTGAAAGTGTGTTTGATTAATTATATTAACAAGAAGTTTATATTAGAGGGTGAAATTTTGTCAAAAAAAATTTGGCGGGTATTTCTGATATATGATGACTTCCGGTTTAACCGGAAGTCGAGTAAAAAGTGTGTTTATTTAATCATACAGGTTGTTTCACGCATCACTTATTATTACCTTATAAATTAACTATAAATTACACTATAAATTGAGTGATGCGTGAAACACCGACAAAAATAAAATTCAACCTGTATATATACAAGAGAATATAATTTGAGAGAAAATTTTGTCAATAAAATTTTGGCGGTATTTTCGATGAATAATGACTCCGGTTTGACCAGAAGTTGAGTAAAAAATTGTGTTTAATTAATTATATAATACAACAGGGTATGTTAAAGAATGAAAATGTTGTCAAAAAAATTTGGCGGTATTTTCGATGACCATAGAATTCCGGTTTATAGAGAATTTAGTCAATATTGAATTGTTAAATACACACATTTTCTACTACTGTGGTTCTTGCGGACACTTTGCAAAATCCGGTTTTGTCCGCTTAGACTTACCCGGTTTTGTCCGTTTAGACTTAATCGGCTCTAAATCACCCCGTAGAGGGCACTAAAGAGCTAAAATTGAAGCCTAATTCGCTGTTGAACACTGGTGAACCTCATAAAAAAAGACTACTGCCAAAAACTTAAATAAGAAGTTTTTGTTTATATTTTTTGTTATTTTCGAAAATTTAAAATTAAAAAAACCTCTCTAAGCGGACAAAATAATTTACCGGTTTTGTCCGCTTCCGACCTATTCAGCCTCTAAAGCACCTGATGACTTTTTGATATTTCGTGTTTTTCTGGTCGAAAAGTGAGTTTCAAAGTTTTCCAAAAAAAATACTCAGAAAAATTCTGAAAAAAATGAAAATTTCGAACTTTTTTTTTCGTTTTTTTAAATAAGTTTATGCTTTCCTGAGTGTTCCCTGCAATTGTCGTGCAATTTTTCAACCCCAAAGTACCCAAAAAAGAGTGCGACCGCAACCTCCCTTAAAATAAAAGCTTGAAATTTTTTTAAATGTTTCGAAAAAATCCCGGTTTTGTTCCGCTTAATTTAGGTTTTCGAGGGTTTTCCAAAAAAATGCGTAGGTTTTGCCGTTTTGTCGCTCAGACTTGTGTCCGCTTAGACAAGAACCACAGTAGTGTCGATGGGGATTATCATTCTCAAGATTAAACAGAAATGACCTTAAAAATGTAACAATTTAAAAATCTAGAATTTGCAAACTGTGAATGTCAATATGAAATGACACAATTTTTTTTTGTCATTATTTCACTTTCGAATCCAGTTCTGCGTATTATATGATAATAAAACTAAGTTTTAAGACAACTGAACACGAAGTGACCATTTATCGAAAATGCCACCTTTTTAAAATTCATTTTACTTCTTAATCCACCTTCAATAAATAAATGAACTCAATAAAAGTAAATTTTACCTGACTTTCGATTTAACCGGGAGTCATCGAAAATACCAACCAATTTTTGACAATATCTTTACCCTCAAATATATCCCCAAGTCATATATAAATAAATAAACATAAGTTAAACCGGAAGTTGATGACTCATCGAAAACATCGACAATTTTTTTGAGATTAATTCACCTCAAATATACCCCCAAGTTATATATAAATAAATAAACACAATTTTACCTGACTTCCGGTTTAACCAGAAGAATTGAGTCATCGAAATAACCAAATTTTTTCTGACAATATTCACCCTCAAATATACCCCTCAAGTGATATATAAATAAATAAACACAAATTTTAACCTCACTTCCGGTAAAACCGGAAGTGATGAGTCATCGAAAATAACCGCCATTTTTTTTGAGATTATTTACTCCCAAATATACCCCCAAGTAATATATAAATAAATAAACACAATTTCAACCTCACTTTCGGTTAAACCGGAAGTGATGAGTCATCGAAAATACCGCAAAATACCACAATATTCATACCTCCAAATATACCTCCACGCAATTCCGTCTGCATGCTAAAATTTATTCCGTATTTACAAAAACGGATAAAAAGAGATAAGGCTATCCCGGACCCGGGATAATCTATCCCTTCATCCCTATCCCGTTTTGGGGGATAAAACGGGATAGGGATGGAAAAATCGGAGGGGATGCATCCCTTTTGGAAGCCTGAGTTAAACCCTTTGGGAAAACATAAATTAGACTGCTGATCATTTTTAGTGAAATAAACTAGTCAATGAGTTAACCACATCCCATGAAATTTTAAGGAGTTTTGTACTGTGAGATAAGTTAGGCATGGTGTGCCCAAATCAAATTTATTCTGTTTGTTTATTTTGGGTACAGAAAGCAATTAAGTGGTTAGTGTACCCAAACCAAACTGAGAAATTATTAAAAAACCGTTCACACCCCCCTTGAAATTTTATGATTTTTAGAAAATGTTTCATTCAAAAATCCTCCTAAAATCAAATTTTTCTGAGGTAACTAATTTACGAAATTTTTATTTAAATTGGCAGGTTTAGAAAGAGCAGTAAGCATGCATGTACAAATGAAAGGTCGGTAAAATATTTGTATTTATTCTTGTTTGAGAATTGCCTTGATTGTCATGGATCATAAAAGTGGAAAGTGAGGTCAAGCTCAGTAAGTTCGTTGCGCCCAATACTCATAGCAAATGGTTCGTATGGATGGAATATGTAGCTGATGTTTTCTAAACATTTAAGTAATTATAAAGGTTTTTTTATCTCGGAACTGGCGCATGCGATTTTTTTTACATTTGTGGGTCAGCAGGCAACTTCCAAAACAACATGACACGGCACTGCAGAGCCCGTTTTTCGATTTCCGGTTTTTACCGGACATTATAGAAATTTTCGTTTTTTAACAAAAAACATAAAAAAATTACCGGGAAAAAATCGGAAATCGAAAAAAAGGCTTTGACTGACACGTAGCTTGAAAACTTTTATTATGACCCTAAAATTTCAGACTGATCGTATATCGATTACGGGGCCTTCCTGGGCATTATTTGCCACTTTTTAGCCAACATTTTTTTATATAATTCCGCTTTTGAAAACGACTCATCCGGTTGCGTTCTTAGATAGCTCAAATATTTAGAGAAAAATAAATAAAAAAAATGGTTCAGACCATTGTTTCCAATTTTTTAGGCGGGGTAAAAAACGCGGGCCAAAAAACAAAAAGTCGTGCGACCTATTGGTTCCAAACGACTGATGGATAATTCATTTTAGGGGAGCATATTTTACGCAATAAAAAATTTAAAATTAGGTAAAAAGCCATACAGATATGCTGCATACTGCTTTTTTAAGAAAACCAGAAACAATTTGGTCATTAATGTCACTTAAATTCGCGGGCCAAACAAAAAAGTGTCGTGCAACCTATTGGTGCACGACTTACTGCAAATGTATTTATAGGAAGCATATCCCTCGATATCACTCGATAAAGGATTAACATCATGTAATTTTCCAAGTTCTGGTTTCCAAAACTCCATGGAATTTTCCCAATTTCTCTAATTTGTTCTTTTAAGCAGTGATTTGTCTGTTTTATCTCAGAATTTGAGTCTTCATTTATTTATGGTTTTGCTAGTCAAGAGTCTTGACTCAAGACCTTTGAAGATTTTTGGGGCGGGTAACGTGATGAGCAGATCAACGCGCGCAATATTTAAGAAAATGAAATTTTTGAATACAATTTTTAATATGCAAAGAAATTTTTTGTTCCAAAGCTGACTTCATAATTTTGGTTTAATTGTTCTAAGAAAAATTTCTATTTTAAGTTTCAATTTTTTTAATTAAAAATCGAAATTAAGCAGTGAAATTGAATCACAAATTAAAAAAAATAAGAAAGTGAAAATTTTGATTCATAATCAAAAAGCTTTGAAAGATCAAAATGTTTTTCAATTAAGATAAAATTAAATTTTGTCAAAAAAGTTAAATAAACTTTTCTTAAATAAAAAAAATCAACCAAATCTTGAAAAATGTAAAAATAAAAAAAAAAATTTCAATTGTGCTCAGAAAAATAAAGAATTATTTCAAAATTTTCAGAAAACTTGATTAAATAAATAAAATAATGAAATCAAGCAAAAACTTCTTAATTTTGAATCAAAATAATATAAAAAATTAAATAAACTGCAAAATTTTGTCAAAAATTTTAATTTTTCTCAAAGTTTGAAAATTGTCTGCAAAAATTAAGAATTTTATTCCAAAAATGTTAAATTAAAAGATTCTATCATCGTCTGATGTTAAATTTCAATATTCGAAAATTTGATCTGAAAATAAAAAAAAATTTTCAAAAACAAAAATGATATTCAAAAATAAAAATAAGGTATAATATTTAGAAAAAATTTAAAATGATTATTTTTGGTAAGGAAACAAAAAGTCAAAAATTATAAACTTTTTCAAAAAATTTTTAATTTGAAAAATTTGAAAATATTGAGGGGGTACTTAACGGTTTTTGAACTTTTATATCAGCGCTCAGAATAAAACAGAACAAGTTATGAAAATTTTGAAAAGACTAATGTGCAGATCTATCTTTCGGGAGCAGGTGGAGGGAGAATTCTAGAACACTAATTTTGTCTTTAATGCCTTTTTTTCTCAAAAAACGGCTGGATGGAATTTTATCAAATCTTGTATGAATAATGACTCGTACTTGGTCGTTTTTTTGTGAGATTTTACATAATTTTCTCAAAAACACTCGGTACTTTTTTTTAATTTAGCATTAGTTGGGAAACTTGTCAGCTTCTTTCTGGTAAAATGTTTTCTCGAAATATGCCTCCTATTTATATAAAATTGCATTTTAGTTCAACCGGAAGTCAATTTTTGGAGTTTCTAGAAAATTATTTTCATCCGATCTGTACCGAAAGTACCCTCAAATGGAAGCTCCTGCAAAACCAAAGTAGAATGTGCTAACCACTTTTACTTTTTTTAAGCATTTTTCATTAAAATTAAGGTAACCATTACACCACCAATAATTTTTCTATCCATTACACACTTATTGTACTAAATTGTACAAGCCCTTTCAAAAAATCATAAAATCACTATCACACCAACCGATCTTAAAGTTACGACTTATTAAGAAAGTTCAAACAAATATCTTCAAACTTCTCTTTTTAAATAGTATTTTTTTAATTTCAAAGGGCTCAAAGCGAGACACTCCTTCAGCGATAAAAGTCACATTTTCGATATTCTTGTCTTATATCAAAACTCAGAACATTTCAAAATTATGTATTTTAATACATATGATAGATTAAATAATTACCTAACTAAAGCATTTTTCGAAATTATTTCTGATTAAGTATTATTGGAGTAACGAAGTTTTTTGTAAACTCTAATTTTTCAAAAAATTTCTCGTCTTTTTTCTCTAAGTTTTGTTTCTCTCAAATAGATTAAATAAATTGTTGTATATTTAATCTATGAAATGACATTTTGATTACGTATATTTGTAAGCTTCAAATGTATATGAGGCGCTTAAGAGCACAAAAAGGCGCAATAAATTTGGTTCGATCATAATTAATCAAAAAAAAGATTATATAGGGATGATTTGTCACCTGTGAATCTGGGTAAGCGTCTGTATCACGCCAAGACTTAATATAAGGGCCGAGCGATGTTTGTGTTCATTCATAAACGATCGAAATAAAAATTGTCAAAAAATACTAAATTAGAGGAACGCTGCGATTGATTAACTTCAAAAGAGATAAATTTATAATAGAGAAATATTCATCGGTAAGTGAGATTATTTATTGTATAATCCGAGTTTTCCCAATCATACAGTATGATTAATAAATTATTTTTGCTTTGTATTTTAAGTTGTTTTTTTTGTGATTTTTTAATTTCGGCATACAACAACTTAAAATCCCATGTGTTGACAAAGTATAAGTCTGATTCAATTTTGAAAAAGTCAGTTTTTTGTTTCTTGGAAAATTCTGCATCAGTGAGTGGAGTTTTAAAACATTATACTATAATTAGTTTTATGTCAATCGTCAGTTTTGTGAGATAAAGGTTCAGAAAAACGTTCTTCATTTTTAGAACGCCTCTCATTTGCCAGAAGATTATGCATGACATTTAATTAACATAATCTTAATCCTCGTACAATTTGTAATTGTCTCTGATGTTTTTCGATCGAAATATTATTCATACTAGACTTCTACAGCTATTGTATGAAGCGGAGCTCAACTTTAAAGAGGAGAGCTCAAAATTATATTTTGTTTTTGTCTTTCGTCCGCTCTCAGTCGAAACAGAGCGATGCAATCTAGTTTTAAAGTCGATATTTGAAAATTTCAGACAATTTTGTGTAACATTGTGAATCTCATAAAAAAAATATTAAGCGGTTAATCTACTCGAATTCTTGGATTAAAAAATGCACTTTTGTACAATATTGTACGATTCGTGTGTAATGGTAATGTATTTTTTCTCAAAAAAAAACTTAGAAAAAAATTCGAAAAATCTCGAAATTTTTTTTATATGAGCATAAATGCATTTTGTCGCCTTCCTGGGCTATTTGGTGCATTTATAATGTCACTAGCCTGTAATAAAAAACCGTTGAGTATCCCTTAATATAAAATGAAGATAATAATTAATAAAAAATTTTTAATCTTATATTAAAAATTAACTCAAAATTTTTTAAATTTTAAAAATCAAAATAATTTGGAAGTTTTTGATTTTACATTGTATTGTAAGTTTTTTATTACAATGTATTGATTAAAAAAATAAGAAAATTAATTGCCAGAGTTGAAAATTGTATTTAATTTTTTTTTGAGCAATTTGTTAAAAATTGAATCTGGAAAGTAGAAAAGTTTGTCTTGAAATTTATTATTTCAATTTTTATCCATTTTTGAACCTTAACAAAAAAAAATTTAATTTCTGAAAACAATTTTTATTTTTGAACAAAAATTTTCCAATTTGGCATTCAGCCAATTTCTGCAGGTGAAAGAAAATTATTTAGAACTACCAAAAATGACCAAGGTCTCGCTAGAGATCAAAATTTAAAGAACTTCTGGTAATAATGAAATTTCAATATATGTACACTGGGCACGAGTATAACTAACCCTTTCAAGATAGGTTTATATTTAGTGTAGACAAAAGATTTGTACCGTGTACACTGGGCACGAGTATAACTAACACTTTCAAGATAGGTTTATACAGCAGGGTCCGGCGGATAGGTGAAAGTTTTTTCGCTCAAAACCTTCACCTATTAGCCGGATTTCACCTATCCGCCGGACGGCTGGAAGATACGCTCTGATTGGTCAATAAAAACAAGGTCTAGATTTTATAATTTATTAAGGGTAGTCAGAGTGAGAATTAAGGCTGATTTTTTGCCTCCATTTTTAATCAACAATGCAAAAGTGACGGTTTTTGAAACCTCAGAAACTACTTTTCGGATTATTGACTCACGCCAGTAATTTGAATTTAGCTTCTAGAATGCATTATTTTGAGTTTATTCGGCCAAATATATTAAATAAAATTTCTACAGCCTGAGTTTTTTTAATTGGGCCATTTTTTTCTCTCAGTCGGCTAGACAGCGTTTGACTGGAGAAAAAAATGGCCCAATTTTTGCTGGAACATTAAAAAATCGTTCTAGTATTTGAATAAATATTATTTTATTAAATAATTATTTTAATCTATTATTAACTGAGAGAATAGTGGAAAACTTTGAAAATTGTCGCAGAGACAATTTCAACCAAAAAAAATACAACTTATCGAAGATGTTCAAACAATACACGGACTATATCTGTAGTTTTTTGAAAAGAAAGGAAATTTATATTATGATTCGTACCATGCGGAAAATTAAAATATTCTGGAAAAATATTACTTCACTTGATTTGGAGAAAGTTTGCCGCTTTTGGGTTTGAATTATATCGACCAGACTGGAAATTAAATTGTGCCATGAATACACCACTACAAAGAAATGGTGTAGACTGTGGTTGTGCACTTATAATCGCAGAGAATATTTCCAGAAGATGTCTCCCTTTGATTTTCAAAACGAAAGAAATAAATAGCTATCGTGAAAAAATTGCCTATGAATAATTGCTGGATTATTTGAACAAAAATTGTGTGCAGATTTTTGGGCAAATCAACTGTACTAAGATAAATAGAATAAAACGGACAAATTATTGAATAGTTTTGTCATTCATAAAAATTCTAAAATATGCCTATATTTGGCTTTTCGAAAACGCCTATCTTTTTGCCTGGAAGTTTGAAAAAAAAACCCCTATCTTTTGCCTTTCGTCTATCCGCCGGAAAGTTTTTTCGCTCAAAACCTTCACCTATTAGCCGGATTTCACCTATCCGCCGGACCCTGCTGTATTAGTGTAGACAAAATTTGTACTGTGACACTGGCACGATTGTAACTAACCTTTCAAGATAGGGCTAATTTAGTGTATACAAAAGATTTGTATCGTGTACACTGGGCACGAGTAAAACCACAATTTCAAGATAGTTTATATTACTGTGGTTTCTGTCTAAGCGGACAAAACCGGCAAAACCTACGCATTTTTTTTGAAAACCCAAATCTAGCGGACAAACCAGATTTTTTCGAAACATTTAAAAAAATTTCTAGCTTTTATTTTAAGGTACTTTAACAAGTTTTAAATAGTTATTCTTGAACGGCAGTGTGGCTGAGTGGGTAAGAGCTCCTGGCAACAGTTATTTCTCATGCCCCAGCCCTTGGGTTCGAATCTTGCGTCGACCAAATATGTTTATATTTACACTCAATACACTTAGGTAGTTTTTTTTTATAGAGGCGACAGATTTCACTTTTCACCCTAGAACGAACCGTATGAGATATCACAAAACGGTTTTTTGCATTCAACTGGAAACTGAAAAGCTTAGGCCAAATTTTTTGATTTTTTTTACTTGACCGGTTAAGGGGTTCCAACGGTATGAAAGGTGTTTTCGAATGTCTTTCACAGAAATACGGTGGAGCTACAAACTTCTATCTAGTATGGCTGGAATGGTCAAAACTCGGCTTCAATCCATAATGATTTAAAATTTATACTAAATGGCATTTTATCAGTAAACCGAATTGAAAACCGGTTATTTCAAATCTAGAAAATTTCAGCGCCTTCAAAAAACACGAAAAAAGGTTGAAAATTCTTGAGATTATGAAAAGCAGCAGTAGCGAACTACTGTAAGGCCGAAATTTCTATTTTTATTTTTCGAACTCTAGAATTTTTCTCAAAACTGAGATTTTGACAAGTGTCGCCATAAAATTTTCAGCGCCTTGAGTTTTCATTTATTTTTCATTTATTTTTTTTTGCATTTCTATATCTCGAACAAATCGTGTGAGTTAACTCGTGTAGAAGCAAAATTTTTAAAAATGACTCTCACTTTCATTCTAAAGGCGCGCAACTTGAACAAAAATGGTCAAAATATTGAAAAATTAGGGTCATCTTTAGGTTGATTTTTTGATTGTCTAAAAAGTAAATAAGTTTCGGTTTTTGTCAATTATTGAATCAACAAACAATTCTGATTAAGTGTCAGAAAAACAGATAAGTTGATTACACGATTTCTAGTTCCCCAGGGCTAACAGATTAACACCATTGAATTGGTGATAATTTTTTTATTTGATAGAATGTCCAAAAAATTATTTTACAACATTTCAAAATCGAATTTATTTTGAGTCGTTTCATGCTGTTGAGAACCCCCTTACCTAACCGGTAATTCACGGTTTTACCGGTTTCTTCAGTTTCTCTTAAATAATAAACACAAATACATGAAAAACATGTTTTTATGACGAAATTTTTTTTCATCATAAATTTTGAAATTTGACACCGCTGGGGTGTCAAATTACACGTTTATATATCTCCTTAAGTTATATACATGTATAACCCTCAAAAAGTTGCCCCTAAAAGTATATTTTCATGCAGGTATATCCATAATATTTAAAAAAAATGTTATTTGACACCCTAGATGGTGTCATATGTCAAAAAAATTATTGCCAAAATTTTTCTCTCGAAAATTTACCAAGGTAAGTATATTTTCGTGCTAATATGTATATAAGTTAAAGAGATACATAGAGGTGTAATTTGACACCCCAGCGGTGTCAAATTTCAAAAGTTGTGATGACAAAAAAAATTATCCATAAAATTTCATCATAAAAACATGTTTTTCATGTATTTGTGTTTATTATTTAAGAGAAACTGAAGAAGCCGGTAAAACCGTGAATTACCGGTTAACCGGTAAAGTTAAAAAAATCTAAAAATTTTGGCGTAAGCTTTTTCAGTTTCCAGTTGAATGCAAAAAAACGTTTTGTGATATCTCATACGGTTCGTCTGTGGTGAAAAGTGAAATCTGTCGCCCCTATAAAAAAACTACCTATAAGTTTAATACAGTAATTCGATATTTATTAGGAAAAATTGTCGGTAAATAAGATTTATTTAAGGGGGAACTCAATGGTTTTTTAATTCAGTTTAGGGAAATAATAAATGCACCAAATAGCCTCAGGAAGGCCACAAAATACATTTTTGCTCTTATCATTAGAAAAAATTTCGAGATTTTTCTCAAAATTTTCGAGTTTTTTCAGATTTTTTTTAAGTATTTTTTTGGGAAAAAATACATAAACCTCAATTTTAATGAAAAATTCTAAAAATACGTAGAAGTGATGAGGACCTTTTTACTTCAGTTTTGCAGTAGCTTTAATTTGAGAGTAGTTTTAGTTCAATCGGATGAAAATAATTTCCTAAAAACTCCAAAAATTGACTTCCGGTTGAACTAAAATGCAATTTTCTATAATTAAGAGCATATATTGAAAAAA
>SCLH01002139.1:135061-161029 GCA_004367855.1 Oikopleura vanhoeffeni
AGGTATTTTTGAGTACATACCACGTGAGTTTCAAGTGGCGAAGAAACCAAAAGTGGAATGTTAAAAATGGCTTACGCCAAAATATAATTATTTATCCGATTTTCTAGAGAAAAGTATCATTGGATCCCATTTGGAATTCCCTATATTTTTCAATTAGCAAGGTAAAGCGTATGTGGGCTCTGGAACCGACTATATCGGATTCAGTACAACGTTCCACTTTTGGTTACTTCGCCACTTGAAACTCAGGCGGTATGAAAAATCTCTTTCTTATCTGGTTATTTCATTGAACACTTCCGACAATTTTCTTAAAAATATAAAGTCTCCTTCTATCGGCCTTCGGCCGATTAAGGGCTTATTTTCCGAAAAATTAAACTGAAAATATATATTCCCCTTCTATGCAATATGACCCGATATGAGCGATTTTGAAATTTGACCCAATTAGTGTCATATTTAAAAATTCGGCCCTTCATCATGATCGCCAAAAAATTTCAAGACATTTGGTGAGAAAATCAAAGGCAACTATAGTCTATAGTCCAGTTCTCGAGAAACCGGGCTTTTAAGATTTGACCGGTAAACCGGCACGTAAGAACTCTTTGGCTGTCATATCCAATTAAAATTTCTGGAATCGGATGCGCCATCTCCGAGAACATTCGCTGTTAGTACATTGCGCTTAAAAAAGACGCCACTTTTTTCAGATCCACATAACATTCCAGTGTCTTGATATCAAAAGTGCTCTTTACACCACCATGTGGTGTCAGGTGTCAAAATGAATACTGACAAAAATTTCTCGTGAAAAGTTACCTAGGTAAGTACATTTTCAGGTCGACATGACATTCCAGTGTTTTAATACGGAAAAGTGCTTTTTACACCACCAGGTGGTGTCAGGTGTCATAATAAATACTGCCGAAAAATTTCTCTTGAAAAGTTACCCAGGTAAGTATAATTTCAGGTCTACATAACATTCAAGTGTCTAAATAAAAAAATAGTCCTTTACTACTCCACGTGGTGTCAGGTGTCAAAATAAATATTGCAAAACAATTTCTCTTGAAAAATTACCCAGATACACCAACAGGCGGTGTCTGGTGTCAAAATTAATCATTCCAAAAAATTTCTCTTGAAAAGTTACCCAGGTGAGTATAATTTCAGGTGCACAAAACATTCCAGTGTCTAAATACGCAAAAGTGCTCTTTACACCACCAGGTCGTGTCAGGTGTCAAAATAAATATTGCCAAAAAATTTATCTTGAAAAATGACTCAGAGAAGTATATTTTCAGGTCCACATAACATTCCAATGTCTTAATAAAAAACTGCTCTTTACTACACCAGGTGGTGTCAGGTGTCAAGATAAATATTACCAAAAAATTTCTGTTGAAAAGTTACCCATATAACCACATTTTAAAAGGTATACTGTGATCAGTTCTCGATTAACTGAAATTTACCGGTGTTTTCGCTGATTACCGGTTAACCGGTCGGTCGATCTGTAAGAGACACAGTCGAGACTCTGTATCAACTAATTGCCTCTTTGATACAATTAGATTTTTTTGAATCGTATGTACCGTTTTCGAGAACATTCGCTCCGATTGCCCATTGCTCTGAAAAAAAACCCCGCTCCATGTGGAGATATTTGAAAATTTCAAAAAAATTTTGATACCTAAGAAAAGACGAAACTCAAATTACGTTTTATTTTTTTAGATCGAGCTCAAGAGCGCCCTAGTAATAATAAAAAGTGCTTCTAAGCACAGAGTGGTTCTAAATGGTAATGCCGTCAAAATAAAATTATAATCAGGATTATTTTGCGAACAAAATAATTTTGTGGTTTAAAGCATACTAGTATTTATCAAGTTAAATAATCTTGAGCGAACTTAATCTTGAGCGAACTGAAGTTAACCTAAAGGTGGGTTTATCTAAACCAAAAGCTACCTAAATTCATATTTTTTTTTCAACTTAGGCTAATTTTTTTCAAGAGAACCAAACTTGATATTAACTAACTTTTTCGTTGCTCAAGCAAGTGGATCATTTTTAAATTTGCTCTATAAAATTTCTACATTTTATATGGCAAATTGGTCGATAATTTACAAACTAAAATAGCTTGTAGATATCTTGTCTGGTTCTCTTGGAACAAAATTAAGTTTTAATAATTGTCAGCTATAATAGCTGAGCTATTGCTTGAAAATAAAAAAAAACTTTTTGAAATTACCTATCATTAACCTTGTATTTTTCTTGAAATGTTTTTCGAAATGAAGAAAAGTTAAAATTTTATGATAGGCAATTTCAAAAACGGTTTTTTATTTTCAAGCAACAGCTGACAATTTAAAAAAAATTGTCCTCAATTAATTACTGTCAAAGTTGTCTAAGTTTAAGTGTTTTTTTTCGTATATTTTTTTTGTATTTTCAAGGGATTTCAAAAACCATAATAATATAGGGCGAAATTCCATTAAATATAAAATGGACGTCATACTTATTGTCGCTATATAACTTGCGCAAATAAAAATTGCTTGATTATAATTTCCCAAAAGTTGTACTAACATTCAAAACAAAACACAAATTATCCTATTTAAAAAAAAACAGAAAACTAACCGTTTATGCGACGATATACGACCAGCATCAAATCATTTTGTTCTACAAGTTTGATTTCAGAGGCCAGCAAAGGTGTTTCAGGGTTTTTTAGAATGTTGAGATTTCTGATGAATTTTTCGGACAGGTTTGCAGTCCAAACATATTTAATTTCAAGTCCTACAGGCGAGATTGTTTTTTGTGAATCCGAAATGAAATCCAGAAAGTCATTGAAGTTGTGAATCATCTTCTCAAGATGCTGACGTTTTTCTGCAGTAAAATTACTCATTCTGAAGCTTAAAATTATAAAACACAATGGTCTCCGAACAAAAATAAAACTAGTAAAACATAACAAATAAATCTTTTGTTAAAGAGTAAATCTATTCCTGAAAGGGACATTTTCTCAAGAAAATTTGACCAAAAATAGTGCCATTTAGGATATAAGACTGATCTACCACAAATACCAAAATTTAAGATTCTCATGTGTGGTATATGACAAATAGTCAAAAAATAGCTATAGGGTTTGGCTATAAGGACAACGTATATATGAACAAAACGATAGAAATTTGTTTACGGTATTTCCAATTTTTAAGAGCATTTTTAGTAAAATTTTTTATTATTAAAACTAAAAACTAAAAATGAAACTTTTTTTCACAAGGACAAAACGACAAAAATTTGCCTGTCCTTGTAGCCTGGCTTGACGGTATAGCATATACTGATTATGAACCCATATTATTACAATTGTTAGCCGAATAGGATATTAGACAGATTTACCACAAATACCAAAATTTAAGATTCTCATGTGTTTTATGACAAATAGACAAAAACTCGCTGTCAGGTTTGGCTATAGGGACAACGTAAATATGAACAAAATACAGAAATTTGTTACGTTATTTCCAATTTTAAGAGCATTTTTGGTGGAATTTTCTATAAACTAAAAATGATACTTTTTCACAAGGACAAAACGACAAATATTTGCCTGTCCTTGTAGCCAGGCTTTAAGGTATTGTATAAACTGGTTATGAACCCATATTAGTACAATTGTTGCATTGGTTTCGACTTGAGGTGATGTTGTGCGGTTATATATTTACATTTTAGCAGGTTAGGGCGAGGAAAAATTTTGAAAAACAGAATTGTACACGTGAAAAATGATGAATAAGCGTAAAAACAAATGAAGTGGTTTGAGTTGATTTTGCGATATTTGAATTGATAAAAATGTGAAGCGGTTGGGATGCGCAGCGGTTAAATTCTAACTTAAAATTGAATAAATAAGTCCAAAAGGAAATTATTGGACTGAAAACTACGAAGAAATAAAATGAAATATTAAGTTTTTTTTGGCTTTAGGGCCAGGGAAAATGACGGTCAAAATATTAAATCGGCAAAATGCAAATTTTTCCGCAGTATACCGTATGGTTCAAACTATTCGCACTTGAAATTTTAGTGAATATTGCATAAAATGAAAAATAAAATTAAGTATTCATAAGTATTGACCAAAATATTTTCTTCTAACAAAGTGTTCTGCCTACGTATTTTTTCCCGCTGCGCACCCTGATAAGATCTAGAAAGTTAAGTTGCGCGGAAGACACATATTTTGCTGAATTGAGTGATCTCGGGGTCTTTGCATTTACGTTATAGAATATGGTAAAAATCACTTTAAAAACGCAAAAATGCAGAAATGAGAATCGTTTCAAAATATTTACGAGTTGTAAATTACGATTTTTCACTAAATATTCAATTTGAATTGGTGTAAGTGAATTTGAAAATGTACATTAAGGATTTAATTGCGACCCGGTACCACTCAAACTCAAACGACGAATTTCTGTATTTATCCGATCTTTCAACCTTTGTTCGGCCTCTTTGGCTTTAATTCTATCACGACTTTCTTCTCTTTGTTGATTTTTCTTTTTCTTTTTACGAGACTAAAAAGGTTGGTTAAATAATTAAACAACTAATTGGCAAATTGAGAAATTAAGAAGAATAAATCAAAACAAACTGCATGTACTGTCTTATTTGACTGAACGGACGCTAAAAATGTCTATATTGATTTAAGAAAATTTTGTAGTTTGAAAAATGCGTGGGGTTTTTTACCCAAAATAAACGCAAAAAAAAAGACACTAAAAAGTCTTCAAAAACTGGCGTCCGTTTAAACAGATTCGACAGTGTATGTACAAGTCTATAAATTACTCACATCAAATAGTAAACCAATAAGGTTGCAAAATTCAATAATTTATTAGCAAAAAACCGAAAAATTACAATTTTTAAAAGAAATTTTTACGACAATAAATAGAATTATATAACATATCGCAAAACTAGAAAAACACCTTATTAGAAAAGGTGGGAGAAATCAACAAAGATAAAGACTCACCATCGCGGACATTTTGGAAAACATTCTAGAAACTCTGGAATTGGACTCCACAGAATTGGGTCGAGTAGGCAAACGTCGAGTTGATGGACCGGGTTGACTTATATCTGTATCACTGCTATCATACACTAAAAATTTCAATATTAGATTTTTTCAAATTTTAGGAGACGTTCTCATACAAAATTGGAGTGATTCTGCCAAATTTATTTATTGACAAATAAAAATAGAATTAAAAAGACCCTTTTTTTAGGTCCTAATGTGGTTTTTAGGGAGTTGATACTTTGTAATACTCTGGCGTCATTAAATTTTGTATAAAAATAGGTGTAAAATGTTTCACGTTCCTTGACGATGTTTTATGAGGAAAAACCAGACTTAAATCTCCGAAAAATTGGAGAAATAGACGTAAACAATTCTCAAGATTTCTAGAAAAGCTCGAAAGTTATTAAAAAAAAAAGGCTCAGTCCAAAAATCTCTTCCAAAATAATTTTTTCATTTTACGAAATTTACTTCAAAAATTTTTTTTGATAAACACGGATTTCCTATTTCCGGAAACGACCCAAAATGGGTAAAATTGAATTGGAAGAAATTCTAAGACTAATGGCTGAAAAATAAAATTCCAAAATAAAAACACTTTCGTTTTTTTTGTTAAGGACAAAGTGGTGTAGTGTCTGTCGTGTCTGAGTTTGGACTGCTTGGGGCAGTTTCCCCACATTTGTCTGTAGATTTTGTAATTTGTGTAACGGTTGGTCATTACAGGGGAATTGAGACGGTTTGATATAATTGAATGCCATCATAAGAATTTGAAATTACCGTAAAATTGACGAAAAATGGGGGAATTGGGATTTTTTTGAGGATTGAATGATAGTTGACTAAAAAGTCTTGAGGACTAAATTAGCCGATGTAGCTCACAAAATTATAATGAATCACGATAGTCCAACCAAGCACGTAAAAGACGAGTTAGCCGAAAGCAATTCCACAGATCCCATTCTCTACGAATACGACCCAAAATTTCATGCAAAGGCATAATCATCAAGGGTAAATAAGGAATTCTCTCAAAGCCCAAAATCTCAAAATTTTCGGATTCCTCATCCATATCATCAAAATAACCAGCAGGTCGGAAATGGCCGTATAAATAATGGAAGTTATAAATAACAATCATATCAGATCTATTTTTTAAACCATAAGTGATTAAATCACCATTTGATAAATTTTCTCCGATATACAAAAATCCTTCCCCAAATGGTTCATAATATGGTATATCTATATCATTATAAGTCAAATGACTGGACATATTTCTGGGTTGAGGGAGAGGATCTGATATGATTGTTGTTTAATAGATTAAAAACCAAAAATATAGATATTTTTCTCTGGAATTTGTTTCTCGGGTTAAGTTGTTTTGTGTTTTGTGGGAATAAATCGGAATGAATGGCAAGTTTAAAACAAAAAAAAGGGTTTACCACATAGTGCATCAGGAAAATTCGCGAAATACGAACATTAGGACGGGACAATATGCATTTCCACATTATAAAAATTACACTTACCGGGTGGAATTGAGGTTAGCTTTGGCATCTTTTTTGGGGATTGATTTAATTCGATTTCATCGCTGGTTGACACATATAAATTTCGTTTTGCATCGCTTATCGATTTATCCACAGTAACTGGGTTGGTTCGTATTTTTTTCGTGGAGAAGTTTCTTCTTAGTTTTGGTCTGTCCACCACCTAAAGTTTAAAGATTAACAAAAAATAAAAAAAGGGGTAATTTGTGGGCTTGAAAGCATAGGACTTTTTTTTTCTTTTGAAAAAAGTAGGAAAACATATCAATTGAAATTTGTACCTTAACATAAAACACACAAACCATAATCAACAGTTTTGAAAATTTTATACAACATTTTTAGGGCTTAAGTAATAAATTACGAAAACGAACAGTATCTGGCACTTTTGCATACAGGTAGGCGTTTTTACTTAAGTTTATTGAGGATTGTATGATAGTTGTACTATAAGTTATAATTTATAGCCGATAGTTTAACTAATAAAATTTTTTCTGACGGTTAGTAAATTCTAACCGATATTATGAATTTCTAGTTTGTGTGGTCTTGTGTTTTGAACCAGCTTTCTAGATCAAATTAGAAAATGGAAAAAATAAGTATTCATAAATAAACCTGTTTTTTGGTATAATTTTCCAAATGTAGCTCTTCACCGGTCATTCGGCTGTACAATAAATTCTTGACGGAAGTTTCGGTCACAACGTTGGTACCAGCCTCTTCGGTTAAACGGGTCAAACGGGTGTCATCTTCTTGATTATGCCAGGCACCTGTAAATTGAAAATGAGACTAAAGGCTTTTTTTGGGAGCTAAGTGGAAATACAATTTTAATGATATTGTACGAATGGCCTTAAAAATGCTTATTAAAAATAAAATTTGTAAATTGGAGTAGATCTGGATAGATTTTGGTTTTATATGGTTTAGTTTTTTTTAGCTTTTTCTCGTTAACCCTTAGACTCTTAATGCCATGAAAGCTGCTTTCATTTTTTAGAAAAGACCGGAAATGACAAAAATAATCGAGATTGAAGTTTAAGTTTCAAATCATCCATAGAGTTAGCAATAGATTTCTGAAAAATGATAGAAATATTTTTTTCGGATGAACCGTTCGAAATATATTTTATCCTATTTTTTTTATATATATTTGAAATTTTTTTTTCATCAACATTATTTCACAATTTACTTTAAAAATAACAAGGTCTTAAATACTCAGTTTTTGGGGTTTGTCTTACCCCACCATGAAGGAAAATAGTAATGTTTTTACTAAAAGTTGAACATTTATTACCTAAGAATTCTTCATTGATACGTTCGGCAGCACGTAGTTTCCGCATTTTGGAGGGTAGTTCTGACACTTTCAATTCTAAAAAACATAAATTTATTGTTTAGGGCTGAGACAAAATGATAGGAGTAGTAGCTAATGGAATTTTCAATATTGATTATACAACTAATTTCTTCCAAAAAATGATAAAAACAATGTTATTGGACAGAAAAAAGAGTTGCTTTTACCAGTCTTTAACCTCATATTTACGGTCACGTGATTGTTTTCTGTTCGTGGTGTGATGGGAGAAGAAAAATAAATGATTTTTTGAGTTTCATTGGTCACATATAATGGTCAAATTTTGTGATAAGAAATATTTTTTTATACAAAAATTACTGTAATACAGTAAGACTTTCAGAAATTTGACCAAAATTTGGAAAGTTAGTTTGTTTTGAATAGGGAGAAATCGCACAAAATTTTTTTATATAAATTATGAACCAATAAACATAACTAATTACCGTCCAATAGATGAGTTGTAACAACTTCTCCGGCTTCAAGGAGATCATGTGAGTCCATTGAGTCGATATACTCGGCTGAAAAATTGGGGGGTTTTGCCAAACTGTGTTCAGTCAGCTCCACGCCCATTTCAAGACCATGGCTTAGTCGATTTAAACATACCGCTTTGATCTGAACAAAAATTAATAATAAAAAAATTCCAATAGCTTTGTTTAACTGGAATTGGCTGGGGGTTGACTGGAAAGGTTAAAACTCACACTAGCTATCTCTTCCAAAAATCGCTTTAGATGGGGTTGATCTGTAATACTAGTCATCATTTCTTCGACCAAATTTTTGATTCTGTTTTGCAAATTGCCTGAAAAAGTTTTTAAAAAAAATCGTAATGAAAAAAATGAAAATCAAAACTTATGAAAATTAATAATTGAAAGTTATTAGGGTGTAAAAACGTTATTTTCAAAAACAAAAACGGACCAGAAATTAATAGAAATTACCTATTGCCTTTGTGGACTTTAACGCGACCAACAATCGATTTTGAAGAAGTAATCCCTTGCTGACAGTTTTTTTCAGACAAACACTCTGATCACGCGTTTCAAATATGTTAATTGCCAGCCCTTCCATCCCCATTAATGCGGTTTGTAGTATGTCCTAGGGGTTCAGTTTAGTTTAAATTTTCATTCAAAATTGGTCATTCAAAAATTATATAAATTTCACAGAAGCTCGACATTAATTCAACTATTTAGTTTAACTATTTTTTTTGTACCAATCTTATAAAATAATGCAATTGAAAATAGAAAAGAATAGAAGTCTGAATTATAACGATCCTCAGATTTTGCGGTCAAATGTATTGTTAATTATTTCGAAAAAGGGCCAGGAATCTAAAATATGGGGAAAAAAAAAAAAAAGTTTGTCACGAACAAATTGCATATTTTCAAATTATGCACCCAGTGCCCTCTCACGAAACTCTGTAACACAAAAATTTTTTTTCCCAAAATAAATTTTTACAAGCTACCTGTAAACAATTGGAGATATTGATTATGATAGTCCAATTTTTCTTCTCAATCACACGTCGTAGGTTTTCAATGTGACGCTTGGAGTTAGCAACAAGAATTTTCCGGATGGATTCCAATTCATCTTTTAATTTTTTGTCTTCTGACATGAGAATCTGAATTCGGTGATTGAGATGAAAATTCTATTATTTAACAATATTGCTAATTAACAAATTATAAACACACCATCATGCCACTCACAAAATTTACACGCAAAGTTTTACATTTTTCAATAAAAATCATTTAAAGTTTTTTATGAAAATATTGTGAGACGAAAATTTAACATAGTTAAACGTGCAATACTACAGTTTTCATATAGTTAATTTAAAATAGCTCAAACGCTATAATTATTTTTAAAAAGTTCACGTACATTTAAAACACAGAAACTTGGGTTAACATGTGAAATTTGGGAGGTGGTTTGTGAATTAATTGATGTTTTTTTTGTCGAGGAAATAAAATACACTCTTGTAAAAAAAGGTGTATGGCTACTCTAAAATAATAAATCATTGACAAATTAAAAGTAAATATGAAACATCCAAACTAAAACAATCTGTTTACGTTGCAAAATAGAATTTAATGGACCACTTAATAATTATTTACCGATTTCATTTGCAAATCATTGCTGTCTTCGATTGTAACAACCAAATTTTCAAACGTGTTGCAGACCATATCCAATAGATTTTTTTTGTTTTCCAAAATAACTCGTATTGCCCCATTGTCATCCACATGGTCGTTATCAAATGTACTGGTTCGTGGTGTCCTTAGCTCCTATAGAAATGAAATAAAAATTATAATTCAAAATTTATCATGATTCGTGTTATCACTGTATGATAAATGAATTAGCAAAATGGTTTCAAACAATTTAGAGAGTTACACTATTAAAATAGTGACGTATTATAATTTAGAAAATTATCGAGAAAAGACTCTTTTGTCTCTATTGGAAAATTCGAGTTTCATGAATCAGATTTTTAAGTATGTGGTGCAAAATAAGCCCAGATTTGTAAAATTTTTTTTTTTTTTTTTTTCATTTTAATAGATCATAAACTAACGGAAGTGAAAGTAGGTTTTGGCAAACTGCTAGGAGCTTCTGAGCTTTCTTCACTGGATGGGTTGAAACTCGGAATGTTCAGTTTTTCAGGGTTCCCTTTAAACTCAAACGACGAATCAGAAATTGTTTGTTCCACGTTCTCGGATATCACAGAGTTCCCAGACTCAAAATCATTCTCATTTGTCACATTCTCCGCACCTAATGTACCCTAAAATTATCAAAATTAATTTAATATGCTGAATAGTTTCACTGGTTTTTAGACAATTATTTATAGTTACATTTTTTTTAGAAAAATTTGAAAAAAAAAGGTGGCGGGGGTGATTTTTGCAAACAGAAATTTTTTACCCTAAAAATTGTCATAATTAATTAATATGCTGAGTAGTTTCACTGGTTTTTAGATAATTATTTATAGATACATTTTTCTTAGAAAAATATGAAAAAAATGTGGCGGGGGTGATTTTTGCAAACAGAAAATTTTTTTTACCCTAAAAATTATCAGAATTAATTTAATATGCTGAGTAAGTATCACAGGTTCTTAGACACTTTTTTATAGTTATGTTTTCCTTAGAAAAATTTGAAAAAAAGGGGGCGGGGGTGAATTTAGCAAACAAAAATTTATTTTTAATTTTTTTTGTTAACGGTCCAAACGAGCAAGCTCAGTGTTTGGGATTTCGGGTTTACCTCACGGAAGTACTTTTCGCATTCATCTAGCTCAGGAATGTTGGCCAAAACTGTCGGCCTCTTAGACAAAACATCAGCCTCTGAGTCACTAGAGATGACAATACAAGTTATAGGTACGGTTTGACCACTGGCTACATTGGAGGCCATTTTTTTTCTGGCCTTGAGACTGACATTGCGGGCTCTGCTTTGTTTTTCGGCATTTGGCTCCTCCACATCATTATCAGGACCTAAGCCTCGGATAATGGGACTAAAAAACTTATTAAAGTTTGGCTTGGATAAGGTTGAAATGCGTAATATTTCGTTTAGAAAAACTACCTAATCACAAAGTGGATCAAATTTTTAGACTAACTTTTTATGTGGAATTGGAATCGAACCATCAACAAGCCGCAAAATGTGATTTACCATCGAATTGGCACCCAACATATATTTTGCGGTCTGCTCAGCCATAATAATATGTCCCTAAATTTTAAAAATTAGTATAAATTAGTTGGGACGCAGTTGGGATAATTGGGAAATAGTCCGAATTTAGTGCTTCTCGGTTTTGTATATTCTGTAAATTAGAGAGGTATTGGGTTTGGATTGTTAAAACTCGGCGTACATGGGCTTTTGAATGTTAATTAAAATGTATAATGTAAAGGACAATTTTCATTTAAAGGTTCTGTGATACTTTGGGCACTCCTTGTTAAACAACTGTAAAATTTTTTCTTGTAAATTATAATTGGGAAAGTGGAATCAAAATTATGGGGTAGGAACAAATAAACAAAAATATAAAAATATTTACAGCCACAAATAGGATGAACTTACATCAATTTCCAACATATCAGAAACAGTCAACAAAGTTTGAGGTTCCGATAAACTTTGGTCCCAGTAAAAAGCTTCGATTGGCTGAAAATGATCCACATGGTGAACAATATTCGGTGAATTTTGATTTAACCGAATAAATTTCAGCATTTCACCAGAACCATTTGCCATGCCTTCCAGCCTTAATAGGTCATCAACCACAAAGTTTGAGCCTGCTAATAGAGCGGTCTGCCCTGCCATAAAATTTCCCAAAATAGTGCCGTTTGAATCATCTGAAAATTTAAAATTAGAATTCAAAAGTAAAATTGAAAATTTCCCATGAATAAAAACTCCTATTGATTTGCTATTTAGTTAACAAACAAGGATAGAAAAACGTCAAATTTCAAATGACAAAACTCAATGGTCAAATTCGGTTTAAAATTAACATAGCTATCCTCATAAATTTTTTTTTCGGTTCATATAAGATACGGATTTTTTCTCGTAAAATAGAAAATTTTCGAAATTTAATTAAAAATACAACAAAAAAAAAAGCAATTATCTCAAGAGATAATTGATATATTAATACTTAGGTCATAACACAAAAACGGAGTCCTAGGGGTTTGACAAAGAAAATGATGAATTTTCGGCCTAAGGGATGGATGTGAAAAGTTACTAACCTAATAAACTTCCATGCAGATTAATTTGAATTGAGGAGGCAATCTGATGTATTTCGCGGGTTTCCTTATCATTTGTTCTTGCGTAAATTGGCTCTGACGACTCGGCCTCGAGATTAACCTCCTCCATTAAATTAACTTGAGTCTGAATTCACACAAAATTAGTACAAAATAATAAAATGTATTTTTTTTTGGAAAATAAACCAACAAAAAATAAAGTTGAAACACGAGGACTCAGACTTACAAAATTTATGGGGGTTTTTTTACTCAGTTTCTTTTTGAAACGACTGAAATGCTTTGAGTCAAACTTAGGGATCTCCACAGGCACAAATTCTTTTCTGAAAAAAAATATCAACAAGAATTTCACTAGGGGTTAAAATTGATTTCCAGATTCAATAAAATATTTTTCCTTACAAAATAAAATAAATAACAAACCTAAGTACACACTTTGGAGATTTCTGAGGGAGATCAGGGGCCACTGGTCGTATTTTACGGGGTAGAGTGGAAACTGAGGAATCATAGGCCGAGGAATCTGAGCCTCGTTTGTAACCTGGATTCTCTTTCTCAGAAACCATTTTGGACAATCGCCTTTCCATTTCCTGATTTTTTTTCTGATCTTGGAGGCTTTGCACTTCCATTTGATGAATTTTTTCGGCAAGATACGTGAATTCAGGGTCTCGGTGATGTCTTAAAGGGGGCCACAAAGCAAGTCGAATAAAATCGATAAACAAATCTTTCAAAAGAGGAAATTTTGTAGCTTATAAGTTTTTGTTAAATAATCTACGTAGGGTTAAAATTGAACTATGAAAATTAGCGAAAAAATCTCACAGAAAACACACAGAATTCCAAATAATTCAAAAGGTTTTGATATTACAATAAAAACTTGTAAATATAAAATTTTCCATAATAATTATTGGTGTAATTAGGATATAAAATTAGAATAAAAAAGAAATTGATTTTTGGTAATGTTGAGGGTTTTTTTTGAGACGATTTTGGGCCCTATCCATATCTCGGTGTATCCACCCTGGCACTGGTGAGCCGTTCTGCAGCTCTCCTTTCATTTCTCTTGACATTTTCGCTGATTGAATTGAAAACTAAAAAGTAAAATTTTTTATTTTTTTTGAATTGGCAAAATAATATTAATAAAATTATTCATTCTAGAAAAACACGTTTTTATTTTTTTTGAAAAAATATGAACCAATATGACACTTAGGGTTGTTTAGCATAAGTTTTCACAAAAAATGGCCAAAACCCACCACAGAGGTTATCTAGGAGAGTACATTTAATTCAAAAATGATATTTTTAAGTAATGTACCAAGAACGTAATACCTGAAAATGGTCCATGTAATTCCGAAGAGTCACTGCTTATTGTATGATTTCGCTGTCTGGCTAGAGGGGTAGAATCAGAAATTGATAGTCCTTGGTCGACACGAACTAAGGGGGATTTCATCGATTGTGATCTTAATTTCCTGTAGTTTACACTTTCTACATCTATAAGTGCACTTGTATCAGTAGACCTTGAACTGCCTGGGGCAGTGTTACGATACCTTAAATGAAACTTTTAGAATTGGACTAGTTTTAGGAGGGAATACCAAGGAGTTAGCCAGACGGACGTTTAATAAGAAAATTTTTTTTTAATTTTTTTTTGGCGTCCGCCATTACTTATAATACGTTGACAAAATGATAAAATATTCAATTTCACGCAAAACTTTTACAAAAACAAGACTATAAAAATTCAAGGCTAGATTTTTTCTGAGTGGCGTCACTGTCGTTGCGGTCGGTTTAGTCTGGGCGGTCGTTTTTGGAAACATCAGGGGCGTCCGCTTAGACAGGCGTCCGCTTAGACAGATTTCCGCTTAAACGGGATCAGTAGTGAAGACCTCTAGATAATAATGGTTTCAATTGTGTTCCCAAAAAAAATAGTAAAACTTTACCGTTCATATAGGTGCGGCTCCATAGATACATAAGCATCCATTTGGGCCTCTAAATGCTCGGTAGCCAAATCATTTCCATGCTGCACTCTTTCTCTAGAATCCATATAATTTAGGAAACTACCTTATGAAACTTCCTCAACTGATTAGAATACTAACTTATTAGTGTTCCCAGTAATTTATTTAAAAATGACAAAAGTCAAAAAGCGTGTTTAACACAACTAAATTTTTCGTAAATGAATGACCAAAAGCAAAAATGTACGAAGCAAAAACAAAACGTTTCAAATCACACAGGTGTGAAATGTTTTGATCGATGGCAGGTTGCAGGTCATTTCGACTAAAAGTTTTTTCTCTTAAAATTTTTTTTATGGAAACATTGAGACAAAATACAATGTCGACTTTTTTGAGGCGCAAATTTAAACAAAAATGAATAGGAGGTAGATTTCTGTAATTATGCTAACAAGCTAACAATAAGTAAATTTTCGCCTCAAAAATTATCTCCTCAGAGTCTTATCTCACATGAAATTAGGTTAGGTGGGATTAAAACTTTTCAGAATGTTTTTTTCGGCAAACTAAAACGACTCAAAACAGATATACCTTTAGGGTTAAACAGTATGCCCTTAGCCCTATTTTTCGTGACAGTGTAAAAATTTTTTCTAGGTAAAGTGTAAGGATCTTTTCCCGGACGTATTTTATGGTCTTACAAAGACACGGTATAAATAAATTGATTAATATGTACACAAATTGCGTTAAAACTGCGTTAAAAACTGTAACAAAAACTTCCCTATTTCCGATAATAATCAATAGGGGGTATTTATACCGAGTTTAATTGTACACAAAAGACTAATAAAGTTAGTCTAGGATGGTTTTTTGCTACTATTTGCACTCAATTGAAGGCACTTGCTATAGGAAATAAGGGACTTTGGGCTATGCGGTTGCCAAACTGGAAACGTTTTGCCAAATTTGAGTTTCCTAGAAAAGTTTTGTTTTGTTTTGCTTGATAAAACGAATGCTCTGAAGTTGCTTAAGAAAAATCAACAAAATGAAAAAATAAAATTAAAAACGCCGAGTTTACAAAGGAATCATAATATAGTTTTTCAAGTAATAGTAACAACTAATGTGGCACATGTTTCCAAGATAATTATTTGATGTTTTCAGACTTAATAAGAACGACAAATAATTTTCTGGTCGCATTTACATTGAATCACAGACTATACGAAATTCTAAAGAAATCTACTAACGTTTTAATTTGAAAGTCTAAAAGGACATTTTACATAAAATTATATTTTTTTTTTCATAACAGTAAGAAATAACACAAATAAATAAAGTTACAAATAGTTTGGGCAGCAGATATAACAATGATGTTAGGGGGGATGTGATTTCTGGGACTTCAGTGTTGACTTAGAACTGTTTATACGAGCGACACTAGACAAAGAAATTTTTTTTACAAATATAAATTTTTTTTTCTTATATTTTACAATAATAACATAAAAAAGACCATTTTTTATAAAAACAAAGTTATAAAGAAAACAATGGGAACATGAAAAATTCCCGAAAATTATTTAAATATTTAAAAATTTTTTGATTTTAGAAAACTGTACATTTTTACTGTCATTATACTGTCAACTTATTTTTTCACTGTTCAAAAACCGGCCCGTATCAAGTCTTTTTAAAGCAATAAACTAACTAAACAAGAAGCCGTAAAACAGCTATCTCTTTAGTCACATAAAAAATAAAGCCGGTTTTTTGGAAAACAGTCCCCTACGGTCTCCTAAAACTTAACCGAAAAATTTCAACAGTAGATGCGGCTGCTCATGGTGAAAATTTGGCTTATAATTAAAGCTCTCTAGCTCCATTATTCGATTTTTTAGACCAAAATGTGTCTTTGTGCGTCTAAGCGGACGTTTTTTCGTGCGTCTAAGCGGACGTTTTGAAAATTTTCAAAAACGTCCGATTAAACAACTTTGACAGTATAATTTTCGGGTTAAAATTATTTTAACGATTTTATTTCAGTAACTGGAGATACCGTTCAAACGTGGTACTCTGAAGAACCGTCAAAACCTTTTTCAACTGAAACTACTTTATCATTTGACGATCTTTTAAAAGAAGATCAATATGCTATTTTCTCCCCGACAGCTTTAATGGAAGACTCCCACTTTTACGAACCAGAGAAAAATATGGAGCAAAATCTTTTAGCAGCTAAAAATCGAGCAATGATGTTTGATTCGGAGCCATTTATACATACCATAGGTAAAATTAAGAAAATTTTGAATTCCAGGGATATATCAACTTTACTTTTGTATGCGTCTTTAACCCTTGTGAGCACAGAGCCACAATTGTGGCTCAAGCATACCTGAAATCATTCAAAAAACGGGATCGTAGAATCTTTTCTTTCAAACACATTATAAATAATTTTGATTCGGTTCCCAAAAAATAATTGAAATTTCTTTCGAATGTTTAGTTCCAGTATTACGGGGACTTGATTTATTAGGATTTTTCGCCTATGTTTCACTTCCGGAAAAATTATTTCGGAACTAGACATAAAATACAAAGGTGAGATTCGCCAGTTTTTAGGAAAGTATTTTGTGAATGCATAACATTTAAAATAAAAATTTATTGGTATCTAGGGGCAGATATTTTTTTTCGGAAGTAAATTTTCAACTTCAAGTATCCCATGAAAAAAATTAATTATTATTCAAGTGAATTTAAGCGATCAAAAATTGTCCACAGTTCTACTTCATTACCATATATACTCGAAAATAATANGGTCGAGACCATTTTTTAGAGCTCCTAATTAATAAAAAAAAAATACTGTAATTTAGACACCTTTATAGCAAACGCGCGTTTTTTGAGTGTTTTTTCAAAAGACGATTTATAAAGTAAAAATAATCCATCTGAAAAAATCAGATTACACAAAGCTCCTAAGTTCCAAGTTACGGTCTAAAAAGTTTTTTTCCACAATGTTTGAAGTGACTAAAAGTTTCACATCAAGCGAAAAAAAATGAAAAAAGTGCAAATTTGCCAAAATGCACCGACCCCCTTAAATTTTGAATAGGTCAGTTCAGCTTTTGGAAACAATTTTATGCCGTTGATTTTGTGGCATTGAATTATATGTGAATTTATTACAAAATCTTTCCCAATTTTTTAATTTAAAGCTTCGAAAATAACAAAAATATAAAAAAAATTCTTATTTAAGGGAGTACTGGTCGCATTTAAAGACTCGGACATGAAATTTTCCAGATTAGTTTTAAAATGTTTTTTTCTGAAAATATGGACAAAAATAAGTTGATCAGATGTCTTTTTATTTTCATTTGTCATAAAAAAAGTATTTTTATCGCGATTTGAACATATTCAGTGTGATTTTTTTCAAATTTTGGAAATTTCTGAGAATTTGAATCGCGGTTTCCAAAAAGACGAGATACAAAAATGCAAATTGTCGAACTTGGGGTTTTGCGCGTATCCTTAAGGATCGTATACATACCAGTTTTAGGTTTCTGCCGTCAAAATCCAGGGAGGAGTAGTATTTTCCCCGAGGCACTCAAAATAAGGCCAAAAAACAGTTTTTTGCTCATTTAAGCGCCGGATAAAATNGACCAAAAAAATTCTCTACAAATAGTTGAACACCTTCAAAACCAATTTTTTCCTGTGCTTACAAATTCCTTATTTCAATTCGTCTATTACCAAAATTCTGCTTTATGCTTACAAATATATTTTGAATGTGAAGTTCATACATAGGTGAAACTCTAGCAATTTACTGCACTCTAGAGTTGAAAAATCACCGAGCTTCAAAAATCTTGTTCTTCCATGAACATATCCAGACATGCTCTGCTATCAGCATTCATTTTTATGATGTCTAGGCGTTGACCACAACAACGGTTTCATATAGAGTAAAACATAGACTTTTTGACTTTACTATATAGAAAAAACTTAATTCACAAAAACACTAGGAATGTTTTGAAGGAATTTTGCATGACAACCTCTTTAATCGACACAAAGAACTAACATATTAAGTTTTTGTGTCAATGCTTTATAAGTGATCAAAAAAACACTTCAATTACTAATATTTCTGACGAATCGAGCTTTGATGTGCGAAACTATAGGCTCGAGTCCGCTAAATTGCTTTTTGGGAACAATATTTTCGATGAATCTTTATTTTTCAATTTTCTCTCACTCTTGATATGAATAACTAAAAACGTGAAAAACAATTTTGAATTAAAACATTAAATTTGTTTTACGTATGCTTTACTTTCGAGTTTTTCTTTCGATATGTGTTTTATTAAACTAAAAATCAAATCGAATTTTATTTTCAAAAATTTGATGGTTTAGGATTCAGGCTGTTTATCGTTTTCGTTCTTTCTTACCTATGATGTTATGAAATTTCGGAAAAGTACATTTTTAGAGAATTTAACAGGAAATTTTGTATTAAAACAAAATTTTTCACAAATTTTATTTGATAAAATTTAGGTTTTTGATTGGGATTGAAATCGACTTTTTTCTAAATGAAAACAAGCGTGTTCTTGAAGTTGTGGTTTCAAACAAAAAAAATTTTTATTTTCCTTTAGTATTACAAGATATCACTGCCTAGAATAAACAAAATGTCCGATGTTTTGTGAATCAGTTTTGGACAAAAATTTTAAAATTAATTGTATTTCGGCAGTGCTTAAATTAGACTTAGAGTTACCATTTCGAGGCGCTCATTTTTTCACAAAAAATCAAAAAAGATTGTCGGCAAATAGTGAGGGCCAATACAAAACCAAAGATGTTTAGTTTTTTTAAGAAAACCACCGTAAATTTCGGCAAATTATTCTTCAACTGTGAGAAATTACACTAGAAAAAAAAAGTATGGAGTGGTGTGTCCGCAAATTTTGAGCCTTTTGCCAGGTTATTTCTTCAGCCAAACTAGCACAGGTGATATTCTAAAACTTTGTCACTTACAGAACCAACCTTCGCGGTCATTTCACAACATACAGAATCTGATCAATCGCACCTACGCACAACACAAACATTTAATAAGCGTCTCTGAGAAACATTATAAACTATTTTCTCTAGTCAATTTACTCATTTTTTCTTGAGCTCTTTTGCAGGCTAAAACACACATACAACATCTTCTCAGAGTTGTTTTCCAAATTTTAGCTTTTGCGGCCAAAAAGCCAAAAACGAAAACTAAATTATTGATTTTTTATGATCGCTTATTTAGTCTTTTGATGCTGCCGAGTTAAAAATTGCACAAAATCCTTAAGTTGTTGCATTTCATTTTTTTTTGTTTTTCTGAAATTTTGTCAAAAATTAAAAATAAAAATGAAAGTTGACATTGGCCCCCAAGAAGAAAACGCCGAATCAAAATTTGGAAAAAAACTCAACTAATGCATTGTCAATCAAATTTGTGTTTTTTCGCGATTTTCGTCCGCCGAAAGCAAAATTCTAGAAAAGGCGCTAAATGAACTTAGTGTGAGGCTTCTCCAGAGCCTGAACACAAAAAAATAATAACAAGCTGATGAATTAAAGGCGAAATACGAACTGCGTCTTTTTAGGAGCTTATTCAAAAGGTGGTGTGGCGTAGGTGGAGTTGTATTCAGATTATTGTTAAATTCAAAATAATTGCGAAGGTTGGTTCGTTAGTTACAAATGTTTTTGGAATATCACCTTCGCTAGTTTGGCGGGAAACGGCCTCGGGAAAGGGGTCAAATTTGCGACACCCACTCCCTCTAAGGAGTACTGGTTCGCATTTAGAGACTCGGACATGTTTAAATTTTCTAGATTATCTTTAATATGTTTTTCTTAAAATTTGGACAAAAATAGTTGATAGATTATTTTTTTTTCACATTTGTCATGATTTAAGTATTCTTATCGCCCGATTTGAGAAATATTTCTTTATTTATCTCAATTTTGTGAAATTTCTGAGATTTTGAATCGGCTGGTTACAAGAAAAACGAGGATAACAAATGAATGGGACCTCGGGGCTTCCTGTCCCGTATCCTTTAGGATTGTATTCATACCAGTTTAAGGTTCCGGCCGTCAAAATCCAGGGAGGAGTATTTTCCCAGAGGCACTCAAAATAAGGCCAAAAACAGTTTTTTGCTCATTTAAGCGCCGGATGATATTTTATGAGTAAAACGGACCTCGAGGCTCTGCTCACGTTCTCTGTGGTCAATAAAAGTTATAAAACTATTCTCTATCTTCAAAACTTAAGGAGGAGTAGGCTTTTGAAATGAAATTATTGCCATTTTTGAAAGGTCGTTTCTGATTGGTCGGCCAATCAGAGGTCTCCGATTTGTTTTGTGGAAGCAAGATTATTGTTCAATTATCCTTAAACTGAAANCCATATGTTCGTGCTGTTTCTAGTATTTCATTGAGGCGACGCTAAAAACCCTGTTTTTGGCCTTAAAATGCGACCAGTACTCCCTTAAATTATAGCTTTTCAAGAGACGCACATATCACTTAAAAAATTAAATCATAAATATTCAGGAATAAATAGATATGGCTTATACAAATTTTTTTTCAATAATTTTTTAAATTTTTTCCGAAATTGCGTGGGCGGATTTAAAATTTTAAAATTAAAATGGCATTTTTGATCAAAAATATTGAGATTGGGAATTTGACTAGATGAAATAAAATGCTCACCACCTCTCAATTGACCCGCTTATCGGTTCGTATTAAGAATCCAAGGTGGTCGAAAAAGTCCGATAACAGCCTTGTTCGGAAGTTTCAAACCATTTTAAAGTGTATTGACTTAATGTTAAAAACACACATAGTTTGAACTTCAGCATTTAATCTTTAAATACATGGAAATAATGTGGGTCAGAAACTTTCGAAAAATTTATTTCCCATTTATGAGAAAAAGTGGAAATTTTTTAATCTGTTTGCACATTCAGACTTTGTCAGAGTGTTTTCTTGCAAAAAAACAATAAATTTGTAAATGCCATATTGATCTACACCGCTGGCTAGGAAAAAGGAACGATTTTGCGTGGGTTTTCTTACCCTTTTTTCCCTATCTTTTGCTTAAACCTACGCATGAAAGGGGAACGAAAATGACCCATATGTTCTAGCCTGCTACACCCCGTATGAAAGCGAAATGCTTAATTCAGATGATTCTTAATGCGGGAATAAGTATGGCTGGCTGTGTTTTCTTCAGAATAATCGATCAATATAGATTTTTCGACTTCTTGTCCATCAAAAAACTTTTTTTATTGAGAGGGTCACTGGGCTAAAAATTTTATGGATAAAAAAAATTTACGTGCTTGGAGTAAAAAAATATTTCTTCAAAACCATCTGGTAAAGGTCTAAATTTTGAGAAAAAAAGGCCTAAAAAGCGAAATTTCCAACAAAATAGATCGAGTCACGTAAGTTTTTCAGTGAAGATTGTTCAATAAAAAAAATGTTATTCTCTCCGCTAATTTTCATCGTACGGATAAGAGTGTTTCATAAACTTTGTTTTAATAAAGGTAAATCGTACGGACAATGATGCGTACAAATTAATAGTAGCGCCCCAAAAATAAACAATCTAACGTGATTTTAGATAAATTTCGGCTTACCGGCCATTGCTGCTTTTATGTCTTTTTTGCCTTCAATATCTTTTTGACTTCTATTAACAACGCCAATGTAGCCTCGCCTGAGAGGCAAGAGTCGGTTTTCTAAAATTTCAGATGCATCAGTTCCTTGATCCATTAAATCCAGTTTTGTTATAACACCAATAGTTCTTTTAAGTGGGATCGCCTTATTTGAAATCGAAAGATTATTCTATATCCCAGGGGAAGGCTCAATATCGGCGAAAGAATGTTTCCAAAAAAATTCCGCGATATTGGGCATTTTCGGCTATATGAGCACTTTCGGCGACAAAAATCAATTTTTTCGTTCATAAATGTGAAACGTGTTGGCGTTCAAAATGGGTAGATAGTTTTTCGGGTCTCGCTATGTAGTTTTTCGGGTAAAAAAAAGTTTTTCGGGTTTTTAAAAAAGTTTTTCGGGTTTTTGGTATTTTGTGACCACCGGTATATTGTTTTTCCGGGTAATTTCGCGATTTTAACTTTACAAATTTCGGAAAAGTTTTTCGGGTTTTTGTTTTTTTTTTGAACAATCGAGTTACTAGTTTTATTAAAATTTTCATATAAAGTTCTTAAAATTGAAGAAAAAAAGTCAGGTATGGTCATTGGCATTTTGAACTAAAATATGTTTAACTTTATAAATTAATTACTAACACAGGCCAATCGAACACAAATTCCAATGCTAAATTTCATTTAAAAAGCAATGACTGACTGATTTTTATTTGATCAATAAAACAGGAAATATATAAAAATTCATTTGGAAAATATAAACATTTAAATGATGGGAAAGTTTAAATGCATTGATAGATTTGAGACTTCGGTCGGCAAATTTCTGAACATCGTATTGCTCTTAGCTCATAAACACAGATTTATCAACTATTTTGCTCTATATCTGATGCAAAATCAGACTACGCTTAAACTCACCGAAAAGAGCTTGCCAGGGTTATTGAGCAGTGAAATTATCATTTAATAGTGCTCTGAATTGACCTGAAAGAGTGAACATAGAGCAAGAGTCGCAGCAGCCGGATCCTACTAAGGGCACTGTGGGTGTCGCTGATTTGAGCCTCTTCGAGGTACTCTTCCCGCAAACTAGCAAAGTGAATATTCAAAAACATTTGTAACTAACAGACACCAACCTCTCCCGGTAATTTTGAACTTAACAGATAATCTGATACAACACCCCCACCTACGCTTTTTAAAAGCCTCTTAAAAGACACGGAGTCGTCTACCTCTTCACTTTTCATATTTTTTTTTGTGTTCAGGCTCCGAGAAGCCTTACAATAATGCAAAGAGCGCTTTTATTTTACATTTTGCTTTCAGCGACAACAAACGCGAAAAACACAAAATCAAAATTTGAAATGGTCAGTTGGGAGGCTCAGGCAAAAGCTATATCTCCACCAGTTTAGAGATACAGTTTCGATCATACCTGCATCTGAAAGCCAAACTTGTTTGACAATAAACTAGAGAGTTTTTTTTGAAATTTTGCTTCGGCGTCTCTTGGGCCATGTCAACATTTTCATTTTTAGCCAATTGTTTAAAATGGGTCAGTTTGGGAGGCTCACGGCAAAAGCTATCTCTCACCAGTTTTGATGAGTACAGTTTCTCACTCATAACTGCATCTGAAAGCACAAAGACTTGTTTGACAATGAACTAGAGAGTTTTTTTTTGAAACTTTTGATTCGGCGTCCTCTTGGGGGCCATGTCAACTTTTCATTTTTGCGACCTCCTAAATTTTTGACAAAATTTAGAAACCAGAAAACAATTGCTTCACAGTAATTTCCTCTCAACAGATACTACCAAATACCGCAAACACTCTTATAAGGCTCTTTTGGACCCCGCTTGCAACTATTTACACGTCCAAAGGCCAACCCACACAAATCCGAAGCAAAAAAAGAAATAAGACAAAGAAAGCAGAAAAAGAAACAACGTCGCGTACAAAGGAGAAAAACAAGAATTCAAGACGCCCGTTAATCCATCATAACAATGAACATCAATTATATCTTATTATCCGATGATATTCGGACTACTATACTCTTGGGGCCGCCGACAGCAAGGTCCAACCAAATCATTTTTCACACACAACAATATAAGCAACTATTTCAAAATGCACATTATGTTAAGCTTCTAACAGGAAACACACGCTCACCACGAATATAAAAAAAAGATAGCATGAACCACATTGAAAAGAGTCAAACACGTACTCAATACTGCGATCCCTCTATATTAAGAAAGCATATATTACCAAGCGAATAACAACCGGTGTCGGAACAGGCCTAGGATATAAGGATAATGACTGATTCATGCATTATCAATGAAAACTCAAAACAAATACCCAGATCGAACAGAAGGTTCATGTTGAATCCCTGTTAGATCACAAAAAATATGTATTATTGAAAATATACACCTTGCTAGTTCGGCGGGAAACAATGAACCTCTATACGAGATTAAAGAGCTTGCATCACAAAACTCAGCCGGAACACCACTCACCATTAAAGGCGGCAAGGTTCTAAAATCCAGAGCAACAAATGGTCTACCCTTTAGAGAAAATGTCTAAAATATTAGATTCATCTGGCGAATGAACATTCGGAAAACGTGAAATAAGACAACCTCCTGAATAGACTTACCCGTCTTCGACTAACCACTTACTCAGGAAAGACGTACTATCTCGAAAATAACATACCTTATCTATACCGAATAAAGGCCATCAGTGAAAACCCAATACCCTGGTCAAACACTCGAGAGTTAAAAAAAACACACGGAGCAAAATAAAACTCTCTCTGAAAAAGCTCGTACTTAATATTTATCTCTACCACCCCTAATTAATTAGAAATGTTTCTCAGAAAATTTGACCCAAAATCTATCTGCCGAAACAATATCAAAGTACACAGCAAAAAAACCATAGATTTTCCTTTATGTTCAAATTTGGCGTATAACGTACGATCAAAACAGACATTAGCACCAGCGGCAAAAAGGAACTGTATATTTTGACAATCACACTCTTACCGGCACCCCGGAAACAAGTACTGTTATTATTAACTATCCTAGCAATGCTACAATGCGCAAACACAATAATATCTATTCCCTGCACTATGTTGTTTTACACAAAACTACAGCATCCAATGTACGCAGAATAGAGCAAAACAAAATGTAAATGCAAAAGATACACTAATTAATATTCGCCAATAATTGCAAAAGATATAACTCGATCACAACAAGAAATTGCACGCTGTGAATATAGACACATTAATATGAATTGATAGAGATGAGAAGCGAATTAGACATATAAAATGCCCCAACCAACGAATATCCTTAGCGTAGTGTCACGTGATTACGCCGCGATCTTCAAACAAAGTGAGTGTGTTAAAATCATTAAATAGTTGAAACTATGGTCTGATTTGACACAGCGGGATTCTTAAGTAGAAAAAACCACATTAAGAACGTTTTCTCATACAACACTAGTTGATCTCTGCCACCAGCTCGTGATATCCAAAAAAAGATCAGTAGACTAAACTACCGGTCTCCAGTCTCCGTACCACAAGAATTTAACAAGGTAAAAGGACTAAGTCTTATTCTCACTACGGTCATATCTGCGTGAATATTATACAGATAACGTTGAAGCTCAGCGAAGATATTCTACATCCATCATTTACCATAATATAAATCCCAATTCAAAACCAACCGATATTCATTTTTCAGAATTATTCAAAATATAATAATATGAGCATATTAATATAAACGATTCGTATTGCCACTAGGTGACAGATTGCACCTGAAGACAAATAAAATACCCTATATCTATTATATCATCTTCAATAAAAAGATTTAATGACGCAAAATAAAGTATATTCTCATTCCAAAGAAAAAAAAACAAATATTGGACTAGATCGAAAAACTACCGCAGAATAATTTCATGATTCTCAACAAGCACCAAAGGTAGGAAGTAGCAATAACCTGAGAACAGCCTCCTCAATAATTTCTTAATCTATGGAATATACACATTGATTACATTTTCAGAACCTCTAAATACACCACAAGTAATT
>SCLH01002139.1:161050-174333 GCA_004367855.1 Oikopleura vanhoeffeni
GTAAGTACTTCGAGTTTAAAAGTTTCGAAATTACTCAAAATAATAATCAGATTACGTTTCTTGCTAATGGCTTCTAATCAAATTATTTTTTAGCTAGAAAAGTGGAAAATAATAGCTGCCACGCCAAGACGTTTTGCGAAAAGCTACGTGTTAATAGCGGGTCTCGTGTTTAGACGGTTTAAAAAAAAACGGCCCGATTAACCTCGGTCCTTCAGACGCAGTGGTCCGATTGGCACTGAGTCGTCATTTAGCTGCGCCCGTTCTCATAGTAAATTACACCTACGTAGATGTCTATGAAAATTTCACAATGCTTAAAGTTTTTTTCACTTAATTCTCTATTTCTTTTGTTTAAAAAATTTTAACTTTTATGGTTCTTTTGTTTTTGAACACGTAAAAATTAATGTCTTTCAAAATTGAAAGGACTTTCTCTGTAGGATTAACTGTACATATAATTTCTATCTTAGGGCGATTGAAAATATTAATTGGACCAATCAAGAATTATTTTCAAAAAAACAGGGTTTTTTCACATGTCAATATTAGTTGATTTTCTTGTAAAAATCAGTTACACCATTTTTATTATTTGAAAAACTCATGTTTAATTTAATTTGCTATTAGTCCGAATTGAGACCGTTAAGAAAATGAATAATATTATTTGTGGTGATATAAGGATGCAGAAATGCAAAAAACTCAAAATAATGTAGGCTAAGATTTTGCCTGTCTATCCTGTAGCTTATCAATGTTCTGTTAAAACAACATTGCCATCTTTTAAGCATCAAAATATTATTTAGGACAAGCGAATTTGAAATATATTTAACCAATACTTACAGAAAGCGCGGGCCCTGTAAAAATTTCCCTAAGTTTACTCAGACTTCCGGTCAAAACTTTCTCTCAGTTTCATTAATTAAAAATTATGAGATACTTTCTGAGGAAAAATATTAATGTTTTTGTTATAATATTGAATTTGAATAAGTCGATATCTGCAACTTGACTTCTAACCTTCCTGTTGACGCACCCCATGGCTGCACCTTGTACTTTCTGCGAGTTGTCAATCTGAACATACAAGTTTTAAGATCCAGAGTATTTTCATCTTCATATTTTTCTGGTAGAAATTTTTTTATCTTCCGTAGATAATTTTCAAAATTTGAAAAATTAATTAATATATATATTCAAACTAATCATTTTCTTTCACTTTTTCGTGACGATTACGATGAACCTTAAGACGATATCTGATTAACGTTGTTTGTATTCAGCTATACTGAACTCAAAAAATGCTTAATACAACAAGAAATCGACCGTACTTGATCCGATGTCATGTAAACGGTCTATCGGATAAAGGCAGCTGCATTGAATATAACACCTAAGCTTAAGCGAAGACGGCAAGATTTTTTTTGCTTAACATCTGTTGATAAAATTATAGCTCGTAAAAAATACTTTCCGTTACAATAATTTTTGTAATTCATTAATTCAAGTGTGTTTAGCAAATTAAGTGTTGCCATCTTAACCCCAATATAGCTCCTATTTTTTATAATGCGATTCGCCTCTTTATGAGGATTACGAAATCCAAAACTTGGTGATCAACTAGCGATTATAAACATGTTCATGACATGTCGTTTATTACAAAATATTTCTGTTAGTATAAATTTTGTATCCTATTTCATCCTTATTATGGTAAAGAATGGTATACATTCGAGGTCGATAATTTTTTCGGTAATCCTTGTTTTTTAAATTCCTATTCTTTAACTATAGAGAAGATGCGTAGGCGTTAAAATATTTATTATTTTCATACAAAGTTTCTAGAAGAATCTTTCTATAATGTTGAAAATTTAGTTTTTTGCATTGACTACCAATAGAGATTATGAAAGTGTATTTTGCTGATCAAGATGTTGTGGTATCAACCACATCTCTATACTTCAATTGCATACATTTTTATTCGTTTTGGATAATAGAGCGTTTGAACGCCTACGCAATTTCATAATGCTAAGATTATCGATGAGAAATGTACTACAGTTGTAGTGATTTTGCCCCTCTTTCCCATTTGACAAATTCTGTAATTCCACCGTTGATTTGGTTAAAATCTGCGAAAATACGGTAGTATTCCAAAAATTGATCGTTCCTATCGCTGGGATAGGGCAATGTTAGCTCAATGAAAAGAGAAGAAGGTTCAAAAAATCTATACATACGATACCTCGGTAAAATGTCAATTATTTGTATTCTATTCAAGATAGTTTTAGTTGCCGCAGATTATAATATATTGAGGGTGGTGTAGAAGATAGTAAGAAACTACATTTTTTAACAATTGCTTTCGAATTTATTAATTCATTCGTTCAGGTAATGTGTTGGCGTTGTTAAAAAATTGTAGTTTTACTTATTTAAAGTCAGACTTAGTTATTGTTTACACAATAACATATACCCAGTTATCAATAAGTATTGAAAGTGATTTTTTAAACCCGTCTATTTGGCTCATTCTGGAATTGAGTTCAAGACTGAAGTGTCTGAAACGGGATCTGGGACTCATCCCTGTTTTATGAACACTGATTGCTAATAAGCGTTTTTGAAAATATACTTAAGATGAGTGGTATGGTATTTTTTTAAGAACAACTGAAAAATACTGCGTTTTTCTGAAAATTAATTAAACAATTTGATGTCCATACGGAATTTTTCTCATAATCTAAATTCCCTCAAAAATAATTTAATTACTTTCAAGCAGGTTATGGCTAATTTCAATACGCTTTTATTGCAGATAACCTCTATTCGGATGAAATTCGTCAGTTCTCGTTTCAAAAGGTATTTCTAAAAGACAATGCTGTGCAGACCGTTATCTTTAAATCGGTTGGACATAAAGGCTTATCTGCCAATAGCCCTGAAACTCCGTTAGAAAGATACCATGCTCATCTGAATAAGCATTTGAAATGATTTTGTAGCCTTGTTTATTGTTAAACCTATTTGTAAAATCGATTGCCCAAACGGACATACCTCAGAAGATCCTTATTTTTGTTTCTCGCTACGTCCTTTCATCGCCTTGAAATTTACCATTTGTACACTTAATGGGTTGGTAGGTGTCCGCAAAAAGAGAGTTGGCTGCTGAAAATCTATTATAGTACTAAATACCACCTCCAATATACGATTGGTGATTTGTCTCGTCGCTTTTCAATTTCATCGCGTTCTCCACAAGAGGGCGGCAATAGTCGAAAACGAGGGTACCTTTCTCCCTAATTACATATCCGATCGAACTTCATTCATGTCTCAAATGAGCGGGATTCTTAATGCGCAAAAAATTTGTGGCAGGTTTTTTTCGGATTTCATAATAATACAGTAGCATAACCTTTAAAAAAGCTTGCCGTATTTGGGCCGGCTTGACCATTTTATTCGAAAACCGCTCATCAGAATTTTTTTAACTATGTCATTCGATTTGCTCACTAACAATTGCGCCACAATTATGTGGACTACATTTTTTATCATGTCATCATAAAAATTTATACATTGATAATTATATGCTAAAAATCTGGATTTTCAAAAGTTTGAAGGGTAATGTCTGCATAATAATAAGTGTTAAACTAAAATGTATTGATTATACAACTAAACCAGCCCAAAAAATACCATTGGTGATGAGTTTGCTTGCTTTTTATGTATGAATTCTCTCACATGAGGCGGCAAAGTGAAAAACAAAAGTATCCCAGTTTTCTCCTTAATAAATATCCGATTAACTTAGTTTTGACGTTAAAAACGGTAGATTATCCATATGCAAAGTATAATTTAGTTGGTTGTTATTCTGAATAAGTAGAATAATACAGTAGGATTAACCTTCAAATATAATATTTTGGCCGCGAAAAATTTATTTGAATATTTTTTTAATAACTGGTCATTTAAAAATAATATTTTTGGTCTTTTCATCACATGCAATAATATTTATTCAGTAGTTTGAGCCGTGGGAACACGATTTTTATTTTAAACAGTGGTGGTGTTAGTAATCCCCCTTCAATAATTTTGAAAATCAGGATTTTTAGCATTTATTATGATACATTGTTATAAATTTTGATGACATGAATTAATGAAAGTGTAGTCCACCTGAATATTGCTGCGCAAGTTGTAAATGAGAATCGAATGAGTCATAGTTAAAACAAATTCTGATGAGCGGGTTTCGATAATAAATGGGTTACCAGCTCGGCTCAAATATCCACTTTTTAAGGTTATCTACTGTATTATTATGAAATTCCGAAAAAAAAATCTCCAATATTTTGGCGCTATTAAGATATGCCGTCTCTCAATTTGATGACATGATATGAGTAGTGTGATCGTGATGATGTAATTAAAGAGAAAATGGTACTCTCCGTTTTCGACTTTTGCCGCCCCTCTTGTGGGTAGAACCTGATTGTATTGAAAAGCGTAACGGAGACCATTCTACCAATCGTCTTTTTTGGGGGTGTTGAGTTACCTATAGCAGATTTTCAGGCCATACTTTCTTTGCCGGACACTTACCCCTTAGTCTGTTTTTTATAAGATGCCCTAAAATTTATGACTTCGTTGATAATATGGTACATTACGATTTTTCTGTCAGTTTGTGTCTTAATATAACTTTGAATTCTAGCGTGCAGAGCCCCTTATTCGGCTAGGTTAGATGGAAATATTTATCGGGTTTTTATTACTAAAAAATATCAAAAATATTACTGGTAAAATTTACAGCTCTGTAGGTGGGCATCGTATCTTGAAATGTATTATTATGTATCCAAAATGTCATAATAACATGCCAGACCTTTAGACCAGACTTTATTCAGGTTTCATAATAATTCAAAGGTTACCTATTTTGTCATGCTTGTATAGACTTCACAGTAACAAACAATGATCAAATAACTATTTTTGTCCACTTGATTATAATTGAGTATAATCGTTATCTATATCTGGAGCTAAAAATAATTCGTTGCTACCATTTTCAAAATGATTTTTACAGTTCTATAAATTGAAGCACTAAATAAAGATACCAAATTAAATTTTGATCATATTTGTACTGGCAATTTTTATGTCATTTTTCCTGAGGGACCATTGTCGCATCTCTATTTAGGTCTTATGCTACGAAAAATTATCAGAAGTCAATGTACATTGTACCTCATTAATTACATTTGTCTCTGACATTGAACTGTAAATAAACAGTACTTTGTATTTGATGACGCAATTTTAAATCAGAGGAGACGAATACAAAGAAACAAAGACTACAAATAAAACATAAGAACAAAATAAAATACCAAAAAAATCTACTAATATACGTGTATTTTGTTGATTAACATTAGCTTAAAGTCTAATTACAAGATCAGGGAGAAGGTTCACATCCGAGTTTCATATTAGTAATTAATAACCCCATAACTTCACACAGTCTCGCAAAAAATGCCGCGCTTTACGCTATTAGTGTGCGGATTTGAGATTTTGATGTAAGTTTGGTGAAATTCGTATAATACATCATGACCAATGACCACATTTTGACGCAAGATAGCACGTACATATCACGCAAGGTGTGACCAATAAGTAGCTTCGAAATATAGTTCAAACGCATAATAGTAGAGCCTAGGTGATCCCTATTTAGATATCCTTTCAAGTAACTTAGTAGTTACTATACTACATGACTTCCCAACCTGAAACAGGATATTAATAATAATCATATTTATGCTGCGACCTAAAAAACTTCATCTTTTTATATTTTAATTAAGATTTTTCGGACATATATTCTATCTGGAGATTAAAAACATGAAGATGTGACGTCTTTCCTTTGATTAAGTCCAATTTTTCTGAAATATAATTAAGATATTGGTCGGAAATCTTTGTTTTTTAGCTTATTTGTGGAAAAGTTAAATTTTTTGTTATCTCTATCGACTACCTCATCATTGTTGCCAATATTAACTGTTAACGTATTCAAATTACGTATTTTCTTTATATAAATCTTTCCTGTCATAAAATCAAAATTTCATACTCTGTTCGTGGTGTACTATAAAGCTAAAACATTCTATTGTCTCCAAAAAGTTCTCTGCGTCTAAAACAAGATCAAAAATCGTTTTTCACGACTTTGATACGACAAATTTTTTCTCAAAAGTAGGGCCTAATAAACTAAAATAAAAGTTTCCGCGTGTTTGTTTAAATTAGGCGAGAAGTCCAATGAGTAAAGGTAAAAGCTATTTTGGTCAGTGAATGGATGAGTCATTTTAGTTATGTTCCCATAATTCGTCGCCAATCATGAAGGGGAGAACGACGTTTTGAGAGTTTAAAATCCTGCGGCCGACAATTAAGTTTCATTTGAATTCAGATCTGGTGCAACTAGCCTGCATTAATAGAGTGCGTTCAAGTCCGTGTTAATGCGTTGAAATAGAACGGTCATGATTTGAAATAAGATAATTTCATAATATCTAAAAAATGGGTATCGATGGTTTTAATGCTTATCTTGAGAGATTTTTGGTCATTGTAAGACCCAGGATTTCTTGTGGTTTTGAGATTTTTTCAAACCAAGGCGGGTTAATGGTTAAAGGTTGTGCGAAATGTGATCTCTTTAAGTCCTCGGGTTCTCACGGAGTTAACTCGTTAGACTTAACTATGAATTGCTTGTACCCAGTACTCGGATCCGGCAACTTAGGTACCAGTCTATTAGATCGAGCCATATAAGCAAAGTTTTCATTATCAACATAACATTTTTCAATAGGCTTTATAAATAAATTGTCAGCCTCAATTGCAATAAAATTAAATTAAAAAGTTAAAATATATTCCGTGAGAACAAATAAAGGCATTAATGGAGTATGATGAAAAAAAATAATTATTCGGAAAATGTACCCCAGTGACGGGCAGCAGTGCAATAATCATACGAATTCAAACGTTTTTATTTATATTTTAACTACTTTTAGTTAATCTTCAAAGGTTTTCTCTAGTTCCATTTAATCAATTATTATATTGTTTTTCATTCAATAATTCTCTTCGTAAATTGACTCTGAAATTATGTATTAAATCATTGTTATTCTACACACCAGAGACGAAGTGCAGCGCCTACGCGTACTCGCAACCTTTTTTGATTCTAATTAATGTAATTTTTTCGGAATAGTTTTGGGCTTGTCTAAGAGGTGCTCGTATTCTAACCGGAGGCCAAATTTTTCACAATATATACAAACAGAAACTTGAAATTAAAAAAAAAACCAATCGCGCTAATTATTTCATTTTTTCTCACCTTCTCTCTCGCCTACGCATTCTGTATTGTTCTCAAGCATTTCGAAAGCCTAGAATACCTTCTTTGGGCGAGATCTTGGCTGCTTATTTAAACTGGAGGCCATACCTGTATAGTGGCATTTAGAGTCTAGAAATTCGTACGTTCTTTTTGAGGGGTCTTTCGGCATGATTGAGTTACTTTGCAAAAAAAATATATGCGTACCAATGCCATAATTTACAGGTAATATTTGAGAAAAGTATCAAATTACGTCAAAAAAATCAGGCGTCAACTTCAAACGTTTTTAAGACTTTGTTTCTCATTACGGACAGAGTCGAATAAAAATCACGTGAACGATAATAATTCAAAAATAAAGGTTAAATATGTCATAAATAATATCTTATTTCTTGAAAAATAAGATCACGTGACGTGTTTTGAAAATATTATTAGCGTTCAAACTCTTAAATTAGTGGTGTTATTGGCCTCAAAAACATTTTTCGCGCTAATTTGAGTACTATTTGCGTACTTGTGACCAAAACCTTATTTCTTAATTTTGAAGGTCACGTGATCGTTTTGGACTCTCGTGTAATGTAAAAGAGTCTTAAAAACTTCTAAAGAACTCACCATTCTTTCAATAATTGATTTAAGTAATTTTTGAAAAAAACAGTACTAGGTCTTTCCAACCTGTATTCCTTAATTATACTGGTCATCGCTGATTCATTTTGGGGCTTATAGTGTATTGGGAAAATAAGTCTTAGAATTTTTTTCTGGATCACGATGGGAATAGGGTTATTTTGGGATTTAAAAAAATTTTGCAAAATAAATAAGTACTGTTAATTACAGTAAAAATTTTCAATAAAAAAATGCAAACAAACGTCATTTCATCTTAATAGTTATCTGAAACCGTTTATAACTGGTTCTTGTCATTAATTGTTTAAGCGTTCCTCGTTTAAAAATTGCGGATTAATGCGTGAATGGTGTCGACTACTTGCCGGAAATCGACGGTGTCTACGAGCTAAAGAATAGTGCGATATACAAATAAAATAACGCTGACTCGAATGCGAAGGAGGGTGTCTCTTCGCAAGGGTTTATTATTTGCAACGTTATTCGGAGTGGTTACCGATGCGGTTAAAATTAATACGGAAAGATAGCTTCCGGTACCGGAGTGATTTTCAATGATTACAGTACAAAAAGATGCGCATATTATCGGTTTTCTGGATAATCGGAATTATGAACTAGGGTCTTAATTATGTACTCAAACGTGCACCGCAATGTGGCGCCAGAGGGGAATTGTGATATTCTGTAGTGTGAAAACCGAAGTTGATATTTTTCCATGCTAGTAAATTGCTTCTAGGCCACCTTGCGTCACTTAGACCCTCTGTCATAATACCCTTTCGCTAGGTAGAAAACCCGATAATTGCCGTAATTCTTTGGTACATGTAAATCATGAGATAGATCACTCCTGTACTGGAAGCTAAAACTTTACCGCGTTAATTTTACCAGCTGGTACATCCGGAAACGGTGCAAAAATTATACCCCTGGTAAAATACCGCTTGATCAGTCGAGTTCAGCTTATTTTATTTTGTTGATACCGTTATTTTAACTCCCCGTGGATGAACCCGAGGACTAAAAGGCACTTTTCGCACATTTTTAAGAGTCGCGTAGCAGTTCGCACTTCTTTCATGTACTTTGGGCGTGTTAAAAATAGCAGCATTGCTTAGGAGACATTCTCAGGTAAAGCATAAACTTATTGTAAAAAACCATACAAAAAATTCCAAAAAAGAGTTCGAAATTTTCATTTTTGAAGAATTTTTTTGAGTATTTTTATTTGGGAAAACATTGAAACCGAATTTTCGACCAGAAAAACTCTAAATATCAAAAAGCTGTAAGCAGATTTTCTTCTCGCATCACCCAAGCTTCAATTTGATTTAGTACTTTTCGACCCGGTTTTTTAAAATCGTTTGCTCTTGCTCTGCTCTACCCTGATTTTTCAAAACGTTTGCTCTGCCTCTAAAAAAAAGTAGAGCAGAGCGGGTTTAATAGCAAGGCAGAGCAATACTCTGCGCATCCCTGGTGTGTCTTAGAATTCCGTCTGCATGGTGGTACCTAGTGGTCGGCCAAATACTTATTCTGATTAATTTTTTTTGTAGATTATAGGATAGGATCTACCCAAAATGGCTTATTCTCAAAAGTTTCGGAACACAATTTAGTATTCTCGCTTTAAGTAGGTACTAAAGTACATTTATCGCGTACTCGCTTAGCCCCCTTAAGGAGGTACTGTGTCGTCATTTTAGGCAAAAACTAGGTTTCATGGCGGCTCGCCTCATATTGAAATACTAGAAAAGCACGAAATATGATATCCATTTAGGATATTGTAACATTGTACTTGCTTCATATTCACGTATTCTGAAAGCATCGACCAATCAAGGGACGACCTTTCAAAAGTGGCACTATTTTCACTTCAAAAGCCTCTCCTCCCTGAGTTTTGAAGATAGAGAATTACTTTATAGGCTTTTATGACCACAGAGACGTGGTGGCAAAGCCCCTAGTTGAGTTTTACTTCAAAAAAGATTTCATCCGGCGCTTAAATGAGCAAAAAACTTTTTTGTTTTTTTTTTTTTTTTTTGCCAAGTTTTTGCTCATTTTAGCGCCGTAATGAAATTTTTTGAGTAAAACTCCTAGGTGGTTCTGCTCACGTTCTCTGTGGTCAATAAAGCTATAACAAATATTCTCTATCTTCAAAACTCAGGAGGAGTAGGCTTTTGAAGTGAAAATATGCCACTTTTTGAAAGGTCGTGTCTGATTGGTCGGCTATCAAGAGCTCCGATGTTTTGTGAAGCAAGAATATTGTTCATTATCCCTAAACTGAAATCCATATGTTCGTGCTTTTTCTAGTATTCATTGAGGCGACCGCTGAAACCTGTTTTTGCCTTAAAATGCGACCAGTCTCCTATAAGGCAATTTTTTTTTAAAAATCTCAAAACCAAAAAAATCCTAGGTCTTAAATATGATCCAAAAAAAATTCTCTTACAAGAATAGTGCTTTACAAACATCGATACCCATTTTTGAGCTTTGAAATTTTTTTATTCAAAATCTGTCAACGCACAAAAACTTACAATTAATGATTAAATACAGTATGTATTTTTAGTCCCGAAATGAGCAACTTGCTTGTGAATGAAATTTCCTGCTCAATAAAAAATTGGCAACTGCGGAATTATGTTAAGCTTCTTACTATCGACATATAGCTTTGCTCAAAATTATAATCCACCCAGTTACTATATTTTATAGGCCGAAGTCCTTCACAGGCAAATGCCTTTCCCAGAGTAAAAAAAACACATACTGTTTTATCGTAAGATCTATACGGTATAATTTATACCCTATTAAATTATTTGCTATTTAAAAATATTATTTTTACAACGTTTTGAATGTAGCTTTAGTTACATTGTACTATTTCATCTTCAGGGTAATGAGTGAGAAACAGAAATTAATTGTATGATTCGAATAAAGTTTACACAAAGTAATAGGCTTCCCAGAAAATTTTGCCAAATTACTTGTACTTTTTTGTGTGACAACTTTTGTGCATAAAACAATTATTTCTGTTCGTCACTCATACTCTGAAGATTAAGGGGTAGTGTCTGATAAATAAAATGTTCTTGAAAATATAGGTTACCACTAGAGGGCGCAATAATGGTGAGACGCTTACCCGCACGCGATGGTACATTTTATGCTCTTAATTACTCATGAATCTAACTTAATTTATGCCGAAGTAAAGTCTTGGAGCGAAATTATGCAAAACAAATTCCGGATCCTTCTCAATACAAGGCAGAAAACGTGCGCGGATATAATTACCTTGAGGTTCAATGTTACTAAGAATGATCCCGTTAGTCGACTTTTTGATGACGGCATTAAGGCAACCATGGCGTTTATCTTATCAACACGAGAATGCGATAATATCGCTATTACTAATACAGCAAAACTTGTTATTCATCTCTCTAGGTCCTCCGCGTTGTAACTATTGCATTGGTTTTGGAATTGAGGCAGATCATCTTAGGTTATCTACTGTTATGAGAAAAAAATCGAATTCTCGCGTCGTCAAGTGAGTAATTGAGGCAGAAATGGTCCTCCTGTTGTGTCAATATTTCATCTCTTGGCCGCCCTCTATGTTGAGAGAGCTTATTTTCACAGAGCTCAGTGAGGATCCACTAACCCAATCCGTTTTCTTGGCCGATTTAGTATACCCTCTATTTTCAAGAACATTAGTGTAACCACTCCCCTTAATAAAAGTCTGAAACGTTTAAAAAATATCTATTTTAAGTAGGTAATATTACATATATTATACCTATTCGTTGCTTTTTCGAACTTGCACTCACGTTTTTACTTACAGAAATCGCTATAGTTTTGTGACTTGTATTATTCCAGATATCATTAATGTTTACTTAACTTCGTAGTAATAAATCTCTTAACTATTAGCAAATTCTGAGCGCTCGATTGCTGGCCCACTTTTTGGTTGATACTGAAAATAGCTGATAAAGCCGAAACGTCAAGTACAGTACGGTTTTTACACTATACGGTAATTCCTTTAAGGGTAGTGGGGTGTTTCGCAAATTTGAGCCCTCTTCCCGAGGCCATTCCGCCAAACTAGCATAGGTTGATATTCCAAAAAACATTTTACTATACAGAACCAACCTTTCGCGGGGAATTTTGGAAGTTAATTTCAGTAATCTGATACAATCCCACCTACGCCGACACTTACGTTTTTAAAAAGCTTCTTAAAAAGACACGCAGTTCGTACCTACTCCCTCAATTTTCATCATTTTTTTGTGTGAGGCTCCGAAGAAGCCTAACAAATAATGCAAAATTGCTTTTCTTTTAAAATTTTGCTTTCGGTGGCCAAAAAAGCCAAAAAACGAAACCAAAAATAATTGATTTATTTATGATTTAAATGGAAAGTGCGCTAAATTGTTTTTTTTTGACGCTACTGAGTTAAAAATTGCACCAAAATCTTTAAAAGTGTTTGTATTTACTGAAAACATTATTTTGAAGCATTTTTTCTGGTTTCTACATTTTGTCAAAAATTTAGGCTCAAAATGAAAAGTTGACATGGCCCCCAAGAGACGCCGAATCAAAATTTCAAAAAAAAACTCTCTACTTCATTGTCAAACAAGTCTTGTGCTTTCAGATGCAGTATAAGTCAAAACTGTATCTCTCAAACTGGTGGAGGAGATAGCTTTTGCCTGAGCCTCCCAAACCGACCATTTTAAACAATTTGGTTAAAAATGAAAAGTTGACATGGCCCCCAAAAGACGTCGAAGCAAAATTTCAAAAAACTCTCTAGTTTATTATCAAACAAGTCTGGTGCTTTCAGATGCAGTATGAGTCGAAACTGTATCTCTCAAACTGGGGGAGGAGAAAGCTTTTGCCTGAGCCTCCCAAACTGACCATTTCGAAATTTAAATTTTTTGTTTTTTCGCGTTTTTGTCCGCTGAAAGCGAAATGTTAAAGAAAAAGCGCTTTTGCATTATTTGTAAGGCTTTTCCGGAGCCTGACACAAAAAAATACAAAAAAATTTCCTTGAAAAAGCTGTATTTTTTTTTCGTCCTATTGTAGGAAATGTTTCAAAAATTTGAGATATTACTGCGAAATCAAAGGCGAAAAAATGGTTCCTTTTTTTTCAATTTTCTTCTACTAAAAAAGGTATCAAAGCTGGCGAAAAAGGACTGTTTTTTGCTATTTTGGCCACGGAAAGTTGTATTTTTTTTTTCATGCTACATGGCAAACTTTATTCCGTGCACTATAGTTTTTTGGTAATTAATTGGTTACAAAACTGTTTGTTGGTGAAGCAAATTGTTGCCAGAGTACTTTTCGAATTTGGCTAAATCGACAAGAAAATGCGCGAAATTTGACATTTTTGAATATGATGAGATATTGACATTATTATAATGCCTTCCCAATAAGATCCTTTCTGGGTTACGGTTCTGGACGATGATTAAGCAAAGCTATTGTTCGAATTTGATACACAGCGGATTTCCTAGGAAGAAAAATTAACCTTTCAATCAAACTATTTTTTGTATCGATCTAAGCACGGTTTCTGTTCAAAATCAGACCATAGTTGCCT
>SCLH01002139.1:174354-185926 GCA_004367855.1 Oikopleura vanhoeffeni
ATGAAAAATTGAAGGAGTAGGCCACTAACTGCGTGTCTTCTAGAGGCTTTTTAAAAGCGGTATGTGTCGGCTGTAGGTCTGGGATTGTACTCATGATTACTGTTAGAGGTTATCCCTGCTTCCTAATTTGACATATTCTCGATTATAAATATTAGCCGTAACAGTGGCCTTGAGGATATAATTCAGATTAGCCAGTTTGTAGGAACTTAGCCTTCAACTTGCGAAAAAAATTTGCCAAAAACTTTTGTATTGACCACACTCCTTCACATCATAAGCGGCACGAGCCACCTAAGCCAAAACGGATAAATATCGCTACTCCTCTTGAGGTTTATATTTTGAAATAAACCTTAATTTGAACATAACCTGTATAAATTAGTTTCAAAACTTTCCAGGAGCGCTTTTGTTGAGTAAGTGCTATATTTTTCTAGATACTGGCAAAAAACCGTCCAAAACCGTGTTTTTGGATCTATTACGCGCCAAAATCTATCCTCCTACCTAGGTTAAATTCTGCCAGATTACTCAAATTTTTGCCAAAAGCTAGTCTTAAACATAAAAACTTTGTAGCGAGCTGTTTTTTGTGGCAATTCGACCCAAACCAAAAAATACTGAATTTTTCCTCAATAGGTAACTGTCGAAAAATTCCGAAAATAAAATGCGTGGCTTTCGATTTTTCGATAAGTAGGCCAAAAGAAAGCTAGGATGAGACACTGAAAAGAAAGTTTGCTTACGTTAACCCGATAGTTTGAAGTTTTTAGTGGTCGAAATGACACAATACGTATTTTTGGACATAATTTTGATGAAAAATACTTTAGATAAATTCGTAATAAAAAACGGCAAAATTTTGCAAAATTTCTTTTGTTGTCATTATGGTTGTTGTTTATGCGTTCAAAAATAAACATGATTGCTGGTTGCATTATGTACATAATTAACGCAAAATAGTAGGAACCGGGATACCCTTTAAGTTTCAAAAATTATCCGCGTACAGCGTTGGTTCTAATAGTTATCCAAATGTTTTTGCGAATATTACCTTTGCTAGTTTGACGGGAAAGTTACCCTTAGAGAAGGCTCAATTGCTGTACACCCCACTTCCTTGAAGGGATTGTTGGCGGTGCTTCCAGAGAATTTGCTGCTGGGAAAAAAATTAAGCCTCTTTTAAAACTCTAAATACTTTTGTGAGAATTGATGTGACGTTATTTTTTAATTGTAGCCGTAACCTTGATAAGTCAAAAATTGATTAATTTAGAACAATATTATCAAATCAATCCTTTATTAATGCATAAAATACCTAATTGCTTTTTATTTTTTCTTCCATTGAGTATACCGTCTATATCCACGATCCAATATTTTATAAATTCATTTCTTGAATTCGGCCGAAAATTAGTTTTGAAAACCTCTGCTCTTATTAGTAAATATAGGCAAAATGTAGTATTATTTTACAAAAAAAAGTAACCTCATCGAACGGACACTGCGATTCTTTTCCTTTTTCATAAATCCTTCCTCTATTATTCTCATAACTTTTTAGGACAAGAAAATTTTAATAATTTTTTCGATATTTCCGCAAATCACTAGTTTCATGCTGATTTAATGCGCCCTCATTATTACATTTGATTAGCTTAAAAATTGAAATATTGAAAAGGCGCCAAAAATCTGAACTAAACTATCATATTGTAAATTACTTTCATTTAAATGTAACCTTTTTCTCTTGCGAGGTTTGATTTTTGTAGTTCTAAATTGATTACCTATATCTTGAATTATTTCCGTTTTCCAGTTTTATTGCAAGTCTTGAAATGGATATTTTTTGAAAATTTTTTCTGTAAGTAATTATTGGTCAAGAAGTTTTCATTTATTGGGTCTGAATCTCCCGTGAAATATGATCACTAGATGCGGTTATTTTGTTTTTGATCATCTGTTCGATTATTCGGGGCATTTCAGTTTAGCAAGCGATTTTCATATGTTGTATGGAAAAATATCCAGAATATTAATTTTTGGGCTGTGTTTTTTAATTGCAAACGATTCCTGAGGTGTGATGGTCAGGGCAATTAAAAAAGTACCGAATTTGCGGACCGTGGTTCAAATATAACTACTGCACCCACAATCCCCTTAACCCGTTGTGTAGCACAACACCTTTATGATAGGTTGAGTCTGATAATTTAATTCATCTAAAATATGCCAAAAAAAAAAACCATCGTAGAACTTGTCTCCTATCGAATACATTATAAAGGAATTTGCCAAGGATTTCAAAAAAGTGACTTATTTTTTTTTTTTGGAAATTTTGTTCAAATTTTACGGGCGATTGATTTTTTTTGAGATTTTTTTCCACTTTTACTCTAAAAAAATTAAAATGCGACTTATTGCCGTCAAATTAAAATTTGAAATAGCCAGTTTTTAGGAAACGTGTTTTGTCCATTTGTTTGACACTGCATAAACAAAGATAATTTAATACTACATAAACAGATATTTTTTTATTAGAAGTGATATTTCAAATTTCAATTTTAGTAGTTTACGAAAATATTTTATTATTAAGACAATTAATTGTCGAGCAATTATAAATATGGTGCCACGAGAGTGCACTTATTAGTTATAATCGACCAGAAATATATATAGAAGTGTAGCTAATCTGCTTTTACTGCGGAAAAAAAAACCATTCTTTTTATGGCAAAATTGTGATTTGTTTCATCAAGAATTTTTAGACCTACTTTAAAAATAATTTTGATCTGCATTATATATAAATCAAATCAGAAAAAATCGATGACATAGGTCAGGATCTTGTGCATCGATTCAATATCGCAAAATAATTTGTGGAACACCCACTGTGAGTTGTATCCTGGAATCTGTACCTTGTCTGTATCAGTAATTCTAGAATAATAAACTCAAAATCTAGAAATATCAAATGCTTCGGATGCAAAAATATATATATTTTGAACGTTCCTGTATGCAAAAGGAAATGAAACTCAAACTACTTCTTGGGCTTTCTGTAAGTAGCGTTGAAGCACAGGCTATATTAAGCTTGTCGGATGCCTTGGCGAATTTTTTTTCTGTGCTCACACGGCGTTAAAGGAGGGTATGCGACCTGATTGTCTGTCTGTTATTGGTATATGTTTATACAATGTATAATTACAATGCCTCAAATCGACGCCAATAATTTTAAAATAGAAAACAACCCATAATGCAGAAGAAAAAAGCGATAATTTTTGAATTTTTCTAATATTTTTGTAGCTTAAACATAATTCGCTTTATTTGATTCGCATCTAGGTTAAAAAAATTTCGATATGCTTAAGAACATTTTTGATCATTACATCGGTTCAGCTTTGATTTCAGTCTCATCACGTGACATTTATTTTTCGAAATGACCAAAAAAATCATTATTTCAGATTCAATTCTAACAAGGCAATTTCGAAAAGCTTGAGCTTATCTTCTTGATTAATAATATGATGACTACTTGAACTCGGGTACCGACCGCAGTTATAGAGGAAGCCCAGCCGTCCCTGTCACGTGCGCCTGCAGGATCCGTCGCCGAGAGATATGTTGCTAATCATGGGCGCTCAGAATTTTTTATCAAGGTATTTCCTTCAGAGTATTATGACAAGATGTAATGTAAGAGTTTTGCAATCCAGCTTAAACTCGAATATAATTTTTTGTCATTTTCGAGAAAACATTTCCGAAAAAAATAAAGTGCTTCGATGGCGTTCTTTACGTTCACTTTAATTTCACCCCGTATCTAATTTGGAGCATTAAGCGCTCTAAGGCCTTATAAATCAGAGTGCGATACCCCCTTAATGATCAGTGTGATCATCAAAGCTTTTAAAACTTTTTTTAACAATTGAATATTATTGTCGAATTATGCATAATAATGCCAAATTACTAAATATTTGAAATTTTTCTAAAAATCAAAAAGAAGTTTTAGTTATTTAGCACGGATTTTGTTAATAATTTTAACTATTAAATATATAATATACATTTTTTTCTGTAACTTATCTATACAGTCAAGTGCGCCCGCTATTAAACATAAAATACAGCATGTCAATATCATAACAACAATCAAAGGCCTGATTTCAGTAGTATAGTGTTGAACTTTTTAAAAATACTTTCCTTAGCTCTCAGTTTTTGATGCAGAATTCAATTTCGTGCTATCAATATACTTTTTTGTCCTATATTTATGTGTATATGAATTTGGTAAAACTCTTTCAAAAAGGTTCAACTAGTAGAACTCTTCGCTGTACTCTCTACAAAAAAATTTCGCCGAAAATTGACTCAAGATGTGGCCGACCCGTGATAAGCAAAACCACCCCCCCCATCCTAAATGTGCAATAATTGCTTAATGTTATCAAACCAAATAAAGAAATTTTTGCATTTGCAATCCAGCACCCAGATACCCTCTTAACTCCCGTAGTGGCGTACCAATCTCTGACCCGTAGTGTCTTTGCACCATCAATGGTGCAGCGCTTTAAATTGAGGCATTAATAACCCCGAATCATTCATCTATCCTCTCTCTTCCAGCAAACCGTACCCAAGGAATCTTTTGGTGGCATTAAGATTGTCTTATTCTCACTTTCATATTCAGAATTGTCGATTTTACAGATAACGGTTGAAGCTAGAGAGTTTTACCAAATCTCATTTTACCATTAAACCAGATTCAAAACCGTTATTTTCGAATTTTTAAAAAAATTGAAAAATGGCTATCTTATAAACGATCGTTTGCCACTAGGTGAGTGAGACCTGAAGACAAATAAAAACTCACAATTTCATTTCATAAAGTAAATTGACGCAAATAAAATTTATATTTCAAAAGAGAAAACAATTTGGCTGTGAAAAACTAGAGAAATAATTTCTGTCTGCAGGTAGGAAGTGCAAACCTGGACAGTTTTATAATTTTCTTAATTCATGAAATATTTTGATTATTTTCAGATTAATACGTTAATTAGTTACAAATATGAGTCTAACATTTTTGATTTAATATTGCTTGAAATAAATTTATCATAAATCGAATTCGAAAACTCCGTTGGAAACCTCCTTAAGAGGGTAGCTTCAATTTTTTAGATGTGACATTTTGAAATAAAATTTTTCACACGATACAAAATAAAATAATTCTTAAAGCAGATGTACAATTCTTAATTTACTCCCAGAATACATCAAACATTCTGTTTATCTGTTTATAAAGTCTTACCCCAATTTTATTATTTTTTAAAGCTGCATATTTGAAGCAAAAACGTCAGCAAAAACGATCGGGATCGGTAGGCTCGCAAAATAATTGGATCGAATCGGGACCGGTGAGGGTACAAAACGCAGGCCAAAAAAATAGGGCCCGCCATGGGGCCCATGGTGGTAAATCGACCTCAGGAATCCGAATTCAAAATAGGTTGAGCTCTAAATTGACCACGAAAGCCGCTAGAGAGCAAAAACGCGGGCCATGTGCAGGCTCTAAAAAAATTAGGCTACGGGGTAAATCAGTATCTAAATGACCGTAAAACCTTAAAAAAATGCCCACAAGAGCCGCTAGAGCAAATTGCTTATTATACGCTCGCTATATTCGGGCTCTCTAGCAGCTCCTGTAGTCACTTTGGAACATTTCAAGTGTCATTTTCGATTTTCCTGAACCAATTCACTCAATAGTTCAACGAAAAAATAGTCCAGCAAATGCTTTAATTTTGCTCTCTAGTGGCTCTTGTGATAACTTTGGGACATTTTAAGTGTCATTTTCGACTTCCCTGATACAAATTTAATTATTAGGCCAACAAAAAAAATAGTCTAGCAAATGCTTTGCATTTGCTCTATAGCGGTTCTTGTGGTAACTTTGGCACATTTTAATTGTCATTTTAAATATTCCTGATACAATCTGACCATAAATTTGGTGCAGCATATGCTTTGAATTTGGCCTGCGTTTTGTACGCTTACCTCGGGACCGGATCGGTTAGCTCAAAAAATCGGATCGGTTATCCTGAAAAGTCGATTTCAAAAATGTAATCGTTACCTCGGACAAAAAATTTTCCGTAAATTTCAAAAAGCTAAAGTCCATGCAAAAATAGTTTGCCGTGTAGCATGTAAAAAAATACGACTTTCCATGACTAAAATAGCAGAAAAAGTCTTTTTGGCCATCTTTGATACCTTTTTAGTGAAAAAAACGAATAAAAGCTGGCTTTATCGGGCAATCTAAAAGTGAAAGAGAGCTATTTTTCCATTTTTGAAGTCAAGTAGGCATGTTAAGTTACATTAAACATAAAATTTGGCTCGAAAGGCTCATAATTGGACCATAGTTTATAATATCATTTCCCGAAAACTGATACTTATAATTTGTTTGGTGCTACTTACAACTTGATACGATAACCTTGAGGTCAAAAAATAATTTCAAACTGTACTCCACCGAGTCAAAAAATTAATATCAAAATAAAACGACGACCATTTTTGCGTAATGTAGAAAAAATACGATTTTCCGTGGCCAATCATTAAAAATTATTTTTGCTTCCGGTTAACCTGATTGTCTATTTTTAATTGGGCCGACCTCTGTCTGAAGTATGCCGTTTTCTGGATTGGTCTTCGACAGTTTGATCTACGGCATTTTCATAATTTTCATCGATGAGTAAATTATCGGAGAGGTTGAAAATATCGAAACTCTCATCCAAATTTTCAATGCTCATTTTATCTGTCAAAATATAAAAATAAAATCTTTTTGTACGAAAAAAATCTAGAAACCCGAAAAACTAAATGTGTTCACTTCAAAAACCCGAAAAACAAAATACCCGTAACTTCCAAAACCCGAAAAACAAAACAAAAACACATTTCTGAATGTGAAACATACAAAAGTGCATTGTGCAAACCAAAATATGGGGATTCAGACTGGATGATTATCACAAAATAGGACTTTTTTATTCTGGATCATTTTTAAATGTTTAAAATCTAATTTGACAAACTGGACGAAAGAACCGCTACGAGGGGTCTGTGTATCACACAACTTAACCAACACTAAATAAACAACTTATAGGGGGTAGGTGTCGTAATTTTTGAGCCCTTATTGAATAATTTAAAGATCAAATATATCGGTTATGACTAAAGTTACCTACCCAAGGAATCTCATGTGGCAATTTATTTTTTTCAAAAACAATCTAGAACAAATCTAGACATTTTCAAAATTCGAATATTTTTTTGCTTTAACCGCAGAAAAACCGGTCATCCACATGATATGAACATTTTTTATTGGTGAATATGACCCCACCGAAAACATGCATGACATTAAAATTATCGAAATGTCTAATCGAATTCTAGAAATTTCAATTATTTTTAAGCCAAATGTTAAACCTAATTTCGAATTTGACGCTGAATTGGTTCAAAATTTTGATTAGCTTTAAGCCAACTTTTTGAATCAGTGATATCTCAGCTTCAATTTGGCTGTACTTTTTGTTTCGATCAGACAACTTTTTTTTCGAACTTTTCATTTCCGGTTTACTTATAGTCATATTTCTAAAATTCTAGGGTGAAATTCCAAAAATCCGAACGAACAACATATTGACGACACTATATCATCTACCTGAGTTGAAAAAACGGTCTCATTGTCGAACATCCGTCTAGGAGAAGTATCACTTTGAAGACGAAATTGTGAAAATCGCGTTCAAAAAGTGATTCTAGAAAATTCAAGAGCGAAATTCAAAAAAATGGCTCAACATATTAGTACACTCACTCTTCCGTACTCTGTTGTAATTTTCAGACGCTTGGTATGTGGGTGTAAAAAAAGAAGATCGATTTTGAAAAAACCGTTTAGTGCTCTAGAATAGACTCACCACCTGGTGGTGTGATGTGACAAGGTTGACTTTGAGATGTGTAATCGTTAGACGAAGTCTAGATCTACAAACGAGTATCCTCAGAATTTTTACAAACTGCCCTAGATTGTTCTGGAAGCGTGATTGAAAGTACCAGATTACGACACCTACCCCTAAATTTAAAAAATCATAACCTCATTTGTGCGTTGTATCACAAAATGATGAGTACGACTCTCTGATAAGATCGTGAGCCTGTAATAGGCTCAATTGAGCTAACAAATAAAATACAAATAAGAGCAACAGTACTACAACAGCACACGGGGTCGGCGGGGGATTATTTCATTCACCTCGCGAGAATTTCTTTCTCAAAAAAAAACTTTTTCTTCATTAATACTTTATCTGATGATGCACCGTTAGGTCGAAAGCTTATAAATAAAAAAAACATAGTTATTTTACTATTTTGAATCATTAATTATACCTCGAAACCAAAAAACAAAAACAAAATAACTACACTTTGTGCAAGTATTTTGTTTTTCGGGTTTTTACCCGAAAAACTCATAGTAATTTGTAATAGAAAGTTTCGATCAGAAACCTCAAACGCTCACGCAATTTTGACGATATTGGCTTATGCGGTGATATGGGCACTAACCGGAATTTAGTTAAAAATTGTAGAAATTGCGTAGGTTGTTTTCGGCGATATTGAAAAATTCAGCAATATTGAGCGGCTCTCTCTGTACTGCATTTATTAATGACTTGTTTTTGCAGCATAAAAGATTCGGGATTTGTTGTTTTTACTTCAAAAATGTAGTAATTTGTACAAACAATCACAAAGTTTAATTTTAAAATCAGTTTGGACTTGTATCTGATTCTCTTATTATGTATCTTAAAACCGTTAGGTTGAATTTAGAATTGTTTCCAAATTATTATCTACTTCCTAAATTATTGACATGCTATAAAGCTTGTGCACTATACAAAACCTATTAAAACCTAATAATCCCCACGAAATTCTTATGTGACAATTTTTTTTTCGACATTTTTTATAGTTTTCAAATTCTACATTAGAATTTTTATTTTGTTTTTAGTTGAATTCAGTCGTTAAAAAGTTCAAAAATTTCCCAGTCCGAACCCTAAGTATAGTCTATACTGTATAGCCTATACTTTCCTAACTGTTGTAGTCAATCTGCACCCTTGGATCGCAAATAAACAAAAATAATAATTATAATAACAGGCCCTTTTCACATCTGCCACCACAAATTACTAGGAACATTTTGGGGTGTTATTTTGGAAGGTTTGATCAGGTGATTTCTGGAGCGAAAATTGTTTTGCCTATTTTATACATAATAAGGAACTTCGAATGTAAAATATGATCACAGATTTCATGGGCTCATGCTTTTGTAAAGTCAATGGATAAATTACTGTCTGATTTCAGAGTTATAAATTATAATTTTTTTGAGTTGCTAGAAGGAAATGTTTTTACCATCGTTCCTAGTTTTTTGGAGAGAACCCAGCCTGAGATCCTGTCTTTACTCTCTACTCCCTTCCGACCACGCTGAAGGAAACTCGCGCGCCACTCATAATTTTTATAACCCTGAGTTCGAAAATGATATTGTTGTAATTTGAAGTACTTTCATGCTCATTAATTTTGATGTTAACATAAATTATTTTTATTACATATTTTACCATAACTATTACAGATTATTACATATCAAAATCTAACGACTATAATAAACCAATAAAACGAAGCAATATAATAAAAATATAGTTAACCTGCCAATTAGTTTAGACTTTCAACATAAGATTCACTACTGTTCATGTATATGAAAATTAATGAATGAGAAAGCAGAAATCTAGTAAATAATATGCAGCTTTCCTTTATATTTGTTCGATTTCGATGAGTTAATTTTTGCGTCTAAAATTTTGTTATTCACCACAATTACTTTATAGCTTTGATTATTATCAATATATGAAATTAAAAAATGTTTTTACTCGAATACAGGTCGACACAGATTCTTGCTTATTTTCGAAGAGTATCATCAACTTTAAAATTTATGTTGAAAAATTTTAATTTTTCGACGTTTTATTTAAAAATTCCGCTTTTATTATTATTCTTATCTTAGCCTGTTTTTTGAAATTTGCAGACTCGACTAGTATGAGGTAGAACCGGCAAAATTTTTTTTGCTTATCATTTGTTATGTTCAAAATAATTATGTTCAAATTGTAGCCTTTTTTTTTTAAAATTGTCAGTTACTGCTCAAAAATAAGGAACCGTTTTTAAAATTGCCTTCGTTTGAAATTAAGCTTGACATTGTAAGTCAACTAATTAGTTATTTGAAATAAGATTAATTGATTAAAAAAAATTTTTCCTCATCGGTACAACAAATTGAGACCCAAAAATTAATCCCTATTAATCCCTCGCCGCCTTTTGAAACTATTATCAGACAGGATTTCCAAATTTAAGATATAATTAAAAAGTGTTAAGCAAAAAAAGTTTTATTGGCGTTACTACCTTTTGCTGAGTTTTGGAGCAGCTTACCCTTGTGAGCACAGAGCCACATATTGGCTTCTCAGCATACCTAAAATCATCGAAAAAAGACAAAAACTGGATCGGGAATCTTTTGTTTCAAATAACTATAAAGAGAATTTTAGATCGTTTCTCAAGAAAATTATTGAAATTTTTTTCGCATGTTTCTGTTCCGGCATTACGGACGAGTTGATATCAGATTTTGAGCCTAAATGTTTCAGACTTCCGGTAACAAATTTATTTTCGGAACTGGACATAACAAAATCAAAAATGTGAGATGTACCAGTTTTCAGGAAAAGTGTTTGTGCATGCAAACAGTTGAATTAAAATTTTTGGTATCTAGGTGGCGGGCGAACAGTTTGTTTTTAGGAAGTGAAATAATGCCTAATTATTTTCAAACTTTCAAGTATCACATGAGAAAAATTTAGTGTATTATAAAAGTGAATTTAACCAATCACACATTTCTGTCCCTAGCATTGTATTCTTCAATGTACCACAATTTGTACTCGAAAATAATAGAAAAAATGGCGCAATTATCTGTTTAGTAGGGAAAATAAAACATTTGTCATCAAAAAGTCAATGAATTTTCAATTCAAAAATTTTGAACTCTATTAAAAATTACCTTTTGATTAAGAAAGATATAAAATCAAGCGGACAAAACTATGACGTAGGCCAGATTCTTGTGATTGTTTTCTACAGAGATAAAAAATTGTAGAGACAACTGTGACTGTGTATCACGTGATATGATACACCTTGCTTTTCTCACTAGTTTTTCAGAACTCAAAATTAAAATTCTAGAATATGAAATGTAGAATGCAAAAATTTGACCTTTCAGCTTTTTTATGCAGACAAAATAAAAATTCCAACTGTCTTAAGCTTTCTGTGAACAACATTCAAAGTGGAGCCACAATTATGGCTCTGGTGCCTTGGCGGCACCTTATATTTATATGCTCACAAGGGTTAACAAATTTTTTCACAAAAAAATTTTCATTTTTTTTTTAAAAAAATTTGTAATGTTTTATAATATCACGTGATAAATTTTACTTAGTTTTGTAGAAAGCATTTTTCAAAAAATAAAAGAATATTTTTCTGAAAATTTTGATAAAAAAATGTGAGTCATACAAAAAAATTTGTATTTTTTTCAAGACATTTTTAATAATTACCGAATTTGGAAAGAAATTCGCCACTGTTGGTTTAACATCATGTGTATTTGGATCTTCTGGATCAAAATATTGTTTGACATTTTTTGCACCAGTAGATTGATGCGATCTTGTGGCCAAATCTCTGGCAAAAAGCCATGAAA